>CAJHQQ010000191.1:0-303596 GCA_905132885.1 Moricandia moricandioides | reverse complement strand
AACAAAACATGGGCCAAACTTTAGTAATACAGCCAACATTTTGTGATTTTTCAAACTAGAATATGGGGCCCATCTTGAGTGTTACGCACGTTTGTTTTTTTCCTCTAAAACACGTGGCGTTTCTTTTCAACGCGGGAACCAGTTACGTATCCAATTCACCCGCCTCCCTCGGATCCGATTCAGGTTTCTCGATATTTATTAACCGAACTTAACCGGGCCACGTATACAAATCCCTAATCCAAACTATTTTCTTTGGGAAAAAAAAACGAACAAGGTCGTTGTCGGATTTCTAGATCATGGAGTTCTGTCTGATCGCCGATAAAATCTCATTTTGCACGGCGAAGCAAGGCATAACGTTTGGGAAATCTCTTCTCAATCGTTGTGAACACATTTCATTCGCCGATTCCACCGTTGATCAAGCATCGGCAGTCATCTTCCCCGTTGATGCAATCGCTCCTTCACCGGTTAGATCCACCTCTTACAAGACAATCCGAAGGATCCGTAAAAAGCGGCGTACGAAGCGCGTTTTGTTCGGCGGCGATTCGGAAGATGGAGGAGATTTTAGTCGGTTTCTCTTAGAAGGCGGCTTCGGTGGTAGTGACGGTCCGTTTGGATTCGGCGGTGGGAACGATGGCGGTGGAAAGGGGTGGAATTACGGCGGTGGTGGAAGTTGGGATGAGCCATCGTCTTGGTCGGATCCGGCGATGGAGTTTGTGTATGAAGTGATTTGCTGGATCGCGTTGTCGAATTGCGTGCACTTTGCGTTTAAGAGGATAGTGAGGATCGTGACGGACGGTGAAAGGGAGAAGCTGAACCTGACATTGTCTCCGGTTTGCCGATAAAACCGTTTGTTAGATTGTTAAATCTTCTGCTTCAACTCCATCAAATGATCTCTCGTGTGTATATATATTTATAGACATTGTACATATATTTACGATGAATCAATGATTATAATGTTATAATTCTCTGACAATATGAGAGTTTAATGGAATAATTCAATAGCCTAATAGACTCCATTACAGATGCATACTTGTTCATGTAAAACATAACAAGGGTTTATATTATTTTAAGCAATGCGATTTGTCTAATTCTCTGGAGGTTGATGACCCATGGATGATGGTGGTTGATTTTGGTTCCAGTTCTGTTGTGTTGGCTCTCTTCTCTCCACCTGCATAGTCTCACGGCGCTTATCGTACCTAGGCCTAGGCCGGTTTCTACCCTGGCGCTGTTCAGTGAACCGGTACTGTGGTCTTGGTATCACCTTTCCTTCAATGTACAAGTCACCTAAACATCAGCACAACAAAATTGGTTCAGACTTCAGATGATAAATTTATATCTCAAGATTCTCTCGTAAAATCACAATCATTCAGATGAAATCGAAAGAACACTACAAACCTCCATAGTCTTTGTTGGGTACATCGAGATAAGAATCTGGTAGGACCCAGAGAACACCAGGCGATCCTGAAGAATCACACAACTCTCAATTAGGTATCTTTACATACAAAAAGCAAAGTCAATAAGTTCGAAACCTAGACACTGCCATGTTCTGTCTTATTCTTACAGAGAATAATAATAATTCAGACAGAACAAGAACGAAGTTTACTTCTTGAAGCAATTCAAACGATAAAGTTGATACCTTTGACTTTGCAAGAGAGCTCTTCAGAGATCAAAGCACCAAAGCCAGTGTAAGTCGAAGTGGAAACCGAGTAGATCTTCTTCTTTGCCTCTTCCTCGCTACAAAACCCATCACATCACTGCACAAACAAAATGAGAGAAAGACAAAAATAAAATGGGGAACTTACCTGCCGACAACGGAAGTTAAGGTTTTGACATAAGCATTGATCATCTCATCTTCAGTAGGTTTGGGATCACTGAACTCCATGACGATGAGCCAGTGCTCGTAATCGCAACCATCCAGAAGAATCGTCTCCTTCGGTGGACGGTTGCTCCAGTTCGGCGAAGGATCATTCAGCGGAGAGTATCCAGACCCGGATGTCTTGGGTCGGGTCGTTATGTAACACGGGCCAAGACCGGTTCGGGTTGAGGAAACTTTGTCAAGTAGTGGCACAGCGAACCGAGAACGAGAAGAGAGCGTAGAAAACGACGACGAAGAGATGGTTTTGGTTAGGACTGTCGCTAATTTGCGCCGTGCGGTGAAAAGAGCCATCGCCGGTGAGGGTTTTGCCTTCCGCTCTCTCTTTCTCTCACTTCAGTCCTTTTCAGACGCTTCGAGAAATTGTATGGGCTTTATATTGGCCTTAATTTATGTATTCTTCAAATTTTATTTCTCTTTAAGTGGGCCTTAATTTAATTTAATTTCTCTTTAATTGAGAAAGAGATTTATTTACATGATTTTTCACATAATTTACTAAATCTTAATTTTAACTAAAACTTGTTGAAAAAAAAAACTAAAAATTAATGGTTTGATTTGAAAAATTCAGTGAATGAAATATAACTTTTTAACTAAACTGTTCCAAAGTTTCATTTTTCAGAAACCTATTCCCTTTGTTTCATAAAAATAATTTTTTTAGTGTTTTCACACAGAAAAGTCAATTAATCATTATAATAAATGTATTATTTTCTGTAATTTTTAATTTTCAATAAATTTTAATCAATAGTAAATCAATAAAATCAATTAATTTTTTTAAAGTTTATAATATTTTTATAAAAAAAATAAAAAAAATTATCTTTGTGAAACTAATTTTTTTTTCTAAAAAGTCTATATTAATGTAACGGAGGGACATCTATAGTATTGTCTTCTTTTATTTACATCACAATAAAGCTTTTGTTGGGTCTTTTTACTGCCAAGCAGTAGAGTACTTAAACATGAATAAGTTTATACAGGATCTTCTCAACTGTTTCATACTTGTTAATGATAATGCATTGTGAGATTCCTCTAATCCCTCCTCGCAGCTGCTTACTTTCTATATCTTAATCAATTCCTCATTCTTTAATAAAACCATCAAGATCACACATCCATGCCTCCAAGACCATACTATTCATAGGTTTATCATAAAAGCTGGGAAACCGAACGTTTTAGATGGAAATAATACACAAATCTTGTGGGAAACAAAGCTAATAATACTCCTAAAGACAGAAAATGCAACATAGCCTCATGTTCTTTCCTTAAACCCTTAAATATAGCAATGCAACTCATCTCTATATCAACCCCATCTAAATCTTTCTAGCCATTTGTTCAAACCTTTGTAAATTTTAAACACCAAAAGCCCCTCCCATAAAACCCATAGCTAGAAGGGGCCTTATAGCCACAGTTGCAGCAGGCCCCGTCTGCTCCATTTCTAACATGTTAAAACACATTAGGAAACTTAGAAGAAAAAAGTTACCTCTTTCAGCCTTTTGAGTTTTGTGTATAGAGAAAATTAACCAAAAAGAAAATGGCGACTGATGAGGACAAGAAAAAGAAATGCATCATGGCCGGTAGTGTCTCCGGTTTGCTAGTCATCGTGGTTGTCTCTGTAGCTATCGTAACATCTAAAAACTCACCCAATGAAAATCAAATCAGGCAAACCACCAAAGCTGTTAAAGCAATATGTGCACCTACTGACTTCAAAGAGAAATGTCTCAAAAGCTTAATGGACGCTTCTCCCAACTCCACCGAGCCTCTCGAACTCATCAAGCTTGCCTTCAATGTCACTATCAAGTCCATCAACGACGGTCTCAAGAAAGCCTCTGGAGACGTTAAAGCCAAGGCTGATGAAGATCCAGAAACAAAAGTTGCTTTTGAGCTCTGTGAGAAGCTAATGCTTGACGCTATTGATGATCTGAAAAAATGTGTTAACCGTGGCTTCTCAGCTGCTCAAATCGTGGGCTTTGTTGAGGATCTTAGGGTTTGGCTAAGTGGCTCCATCGCATTCCAGCAAACCTGTATAGATTCATTCAAGGAAGTAAGGTCTAGTCTTATGCTTGACATGCGCAACATCTTTAAACCATCAAGACAGCTTACCAGCAATAGCCTTGCCATGGTTACTGAGCTTTCCACCATTCTCCCAAACTCCAACATCACAGGTACCAAATACATCTCTAGTAGTCAAGGTCGGCACAACCTAGTGAAACATTGACCCTCAAATATAGAAGTAATTTAAAAAATATGGAACTCTAGTTTTTTTTTAATTATTGTTAAAAATCATATGAAATAATAAAAATATAATTACAGTCCCCAAAATCTCTGCTTTGTCTGCAATAAATACATATGAATTAAGCAATATGTAATGCAAGTCTTGATTATAACAGGACTAACAAAAGCTCTTTCGAAATACGCCAGAAAGCTTTTGTATACAGAAGATGGTATCCCAACATGGGTTAGACCAGAGGCACGGAGGCTCATGGAAGAAGAACCACCAGTGAAGGCTGATGCAGTGGTGTCTCAAGACGGAAGTGGACAGTTCAAGACCATCTCCGAAGCTCTAAATGTTGTTCCTAAAGATAACAGCCCATTCGTCATCTACATCAAAGAAGGTATATACAAGGAGCAAGTAAAGATCACAAAGAAAATGCCGTACATCACTTTCATCGGTGATGGACAAAACTTGACCGTAATCACAGGCAGTCTCAACTTTGGTATCGGAAGAGTCAAGACGTTCCTATCAGCCACCGTTAGTGAGTTTCAATCTTCCTTATAGTCTTGGCCATTTTAACTGAAAAATGGAACTGAACCGAAAAAAAACAAACTTAAAACAAGATTTACAAATTTAAAACCGAAAAATCTAAACCGAATAAAATGGACATTCAAATATTTAATATATTTAATTTAAAATAATCATAAATGCTATTATATTATTTATAAGTACAATTACCGAAAAATAAAATTATCCAAAAACTTAAATCTAAAATATTTTAGATTAGTTGTTTTATCTGCATATACATACATACCTAAGCATTTTACAAGATATTTATTATTACATATATTATCAATTCAAAAAATTATATAGTTTCAACTATATTGTTTCGAGTTATGACGAATATGATATACCAACTTGAATTAATAGTATAAATTACCTAAATTACTCTATATCCTCTGAACAAACTGAATTACATAATCTGAGAAAACTAAATTATTATTATTTTAATCCGAATTATCGATATTAGTTTTTCCCAGTTTTATAATCCGAAAACCAAATCAAAACTAAAATAAACGAACCAAAACCAAACATAATTCCACAAATACTTAAAACCTCTCAAACCGAAACTACTACTTCCACAGTTTTAAAAAAAGTCCAAAGAGATGCTTAACGTTACAAACGTTTCTATGTGCTTCTACAGTAATCGAGGGCGAGCACTTCACAGCGAAGAGCATCGGGATCAAGAACACTGCAGGACCAGAGGGACGACAGGCGGTGGCGATGAGAGTCTCAGCGGACTACGCCGTGTTCTACGAATGCAAATTCGACGGTTACCAAGACACCTTATACGTCCACTCTCAACGCCAATTCTACCGAGACTGCACCGTCTCAGGGACAATAGATTTCATCTTCGGCGACGCGAAATGCCTCCTCCAAAACTCCGTACTCGTCATCCGGAAACCAAAGAGAGGTCAGACGTGCGTCGTCACAGCTCAGGGACGCAGCGACGCACGTGAATCCACAGGACTGGTGCTACAGAACTGCCACATAACGGGAGATGCGGAGTATATGGCGTTGAAACCTGTGAAGAAAGTGTATCTAGGGAGACCGTGGAAACGATTCTCGAGGACGATCATGTTGATGTCGGTGCTCGATGACATCATCCATCCGGACGGGTGGCTTAGGTGGAAGGGTGACTTTGCGCTCAAGACTCTGTACTACGCTGAGTATAGTAGTGTTGGGTTTGGAGCGAATGATACGCTTAGAGTTAAATGGCCTGGTGTCAAGAATATAACTGCTGAAGAGGCTCAGTTATACACTGGGGGTAGGTTTTTAGGAGGTGATTCGTGGATCCCTCAGACCCAAGTTCCGTACATCGCCAACTTGTAGGAGATTTTACAATTTGTACATGATTTTTTGATTTTAAATTGTTTTCTTATAAAATTGTGGTAGAGTGATGTAGCTGAGCTGAACTGATTAGTGAATAGAAATAATTATATAGTGTATGTGGTGTTTAATTTATGGGAAATTGAGTTTACAACAGAATACAAAATGTCCTTGTCATAGCCAAATGAAACATTAACATAAGATTATTAAAAAATTTATATTGAAAAAACCCTCAAATTTGTAAAAAAAAATTTAATAAATTTTCATAAATTATTTAGAGTCATTTTAATCTCAAGACACCACTCCTATGCTAGTAATTGGAAATTTAAAGATATTATCCGTTCTGTTTTATATTAACTTTTTATGCCTCATATTTGTTATACCATCGAATGATTGGAGTCTATATGTACCAAAATTTGTATTCTAATCGATGGAGTATTTGATTCGTCTTTTTTATAAATTATATATATATATTTTAAAAAGCTTAATATTTATTCTGTAAATAAAAAGTTATTTTATCTTAAAATTTAGTAATTATACAACTATTTAATGGATAAAAATATTAAAAAATAAAATATAAACCAGTAGATTTATATTTTTTAATATTATAATTTGTTTCGTTTTAATTAATATTCAATATTAATATTTTATTGTGATTCATAAAATTTCAGATATCTATTTTTTTGGTTGATCAAATCAAAATAGATAAATGATCAAATCAAATTTACAGATATCTTATCCACCCTTGGGAGAATAGCCTGCAGTTCAGACATTAATTAAACTTGATCTTGTTCGAACATTAGGATTCATACAATTCACGTTCTCTCTTCTAGAGAGAGACTTTTACAAAGAAACAGGAATCTTCTTTGTTTTGTTCTCATCTCATTTGAAGCATTAGCAACTCCGGTTTCTCAATATACTCTTTCCACTGGCAGCAAAACCGAGCCACCGTTGCTCCATCTAGAACTCTATGATCCGCAGCGATGTTAACCTGATACCAAAAACCAGGTTCTTGATCAAGCTTTGGTACTAACAAGAATCTCTGAACTAAGAAATGATCTAAGTTCTTACCATCATTGTCGATGCAGGATAAACAGACCCGTCTTCTTTAAATTTTGGAACCTTCTCGATTCTTCCAAGAGCGATGATGGCAACTTCAGGTAAGTTCAGAAGAGGGGAACCAAACTTCCCACCTATTGCTCCAATGTTACTCAGAGTTATGGTTCCACCGGTTATATCCTCAGGGCTAAGCTTGTTGTTTGTTGCCAAATGTTGTAACCGGGACAGCTCTTTGGTTATCTCTAGCAGAGAGAGTGACTGAACATTCTTTATATTAGGAACGACAAGGCC
This sequence comes from Moricandia moricandioides, assembly GCA_905132885.1. Lineage (NCBI taxonomy): Eukaryota > Viridiplantae > Streptophyta > Magnoliopsida > Brassicales > Brassicaceae > Moricandia > Moricandia moricandioides. Next base: position 296,280 of record CAJHQQ010000191.1, on the reverse strand, counting down.
ATGTTCAGTAGCCATTGCAATTCCAATGTTGTGTGAACCTGAGATAAACCAAGAATCAATATATATCCACACTCTAACGATTAAATAAGCTTAGAATCAAAATAACAATAGAAGAAAAAACCTTTAAGGATGATCTCTAAAGACTCCTCGTTGAAGCAACCATTCACGAAGGGATATTTGGTTAGAGCCATTGAGAGTGACTTGATTAAAGTAGGAAGGAACGTGTGTTTGATGGTGGAATCTGTATTGTTCTCTTTAAAGAACTGTTTGAGCTCCACAAGTGCGTCACAGTTGATCTCTTCAACGAAATGAAAATGTGGTACTTTTGTAGCCATAGTCATTGTCTTGACCATTGCTCTGTTGAATCCCCTGAGAACAAAGGAAAGGTTTCGACATAGATTCAGACACAAGTTATTATATATAACCAGCTACACATTGACAAGAACATGCGTACCTTAGAGGAACTATTGTATCTTCAAAGTTAGTGGAAACCGAGTCTACTCTGATAAAAACATCCTCAGAAGGAGCTGAATCAGTTACATTCCCTTTCTGGCCACCAAATCGAAGAAGATCCTCTTTCAAAACTCTCCCATCTTTACCACTTCCAATCACGAGGTTGATGTCTATGCCAAGTTCTTTTGCAAGGTTACGAACAGCAGGCGTTGACAGAGCTCCAACAAGACTGTCTAGGTTTTGCTTTAGTTCTACATTCACAGGAGTGTCAGAGGATACTTGAAGAGCATCGTTGGCGTCTTCTACAGCCAGCTTAACCAGAGTCTCTCCAACCTTGCATCAAATAGGTTTCACCGCATGTAATAAACATATTTATAACACAAAATACTTCAAATTTCAAAATCATTAGCTGATGTAAAGAAAACTTTCCCTAACAAAATCTGAATGAGGCACGCCTTAAATGATATACAGTTTGTAGGCTCATCTAACCTTGATAATGTCACCAGGAGCATGTGAAATGAGAGCTACTTTCCCCTTGAAACGACTGGTTATCTCAATGGTAGCTTTATCGCTCTGAACTTCACAGAGTGGCTGAAACTCCTCCACAGGATCTCCCTGTAATGAGAAAGGAAACAACAAAATGGCCGATCTGAGATTAATACGAAAAAAGATTGAATCTTTTAGCAAAGAAAAAAAAAACAGACCTCTTTGACAAACCATTTGAGAAGCTCACATTCAGCAATACCTTCTCCAGTTTGTGCTAGTGGCACATCAATGAACCCTCCTTCATTTGAATCTATGGGCATGGCTTCGTTCGAAAACCAGCTTCTACTTCCTCCACACCAATTCATCAACTGCCACACGACTATATATGACCAACTCGTTTGATCTTACTCAAATCTAATTTTAACATTCCGACCCCAAAAAAACATCTTTAACAGTTCACACTTTGTCAGTCTTAGCAAACGAAACGAGCTAAAAGTTTATGTTTTAACTCTAAGATCTTTGTCGGAAACTGATCTCAGAGTGGAGCCAAACCCAGTCACGCCTTAAATCTTTTTTTAAGAAAAGCAATACTTTGAAGGAACTTACGGAGAGAGAAGGAGCCAGGAATGGGCGAGAACTCGGAGAGTCAAGCGACTGAGAATGATACTCCGGAACTCGCAACGGGGGAGCGCAAACAGAAGACGAGCTGAATGGGCGGAGAAACCGATGGCTCCGCCAGATCCGCCGCGCGATCATCGTCGTTCACGGTTGGTCTTCTGGTTAAAAACAGTGTAGGGAGAACCAAGCAGATGAATAAGGATTATTCCCTTTATAACAGCTCGAATTTAACAAGACAAAATAAAAAAACTCTGTAGCTTGTGTTTCAATCAGTCCTAATCTGATTAAAGCTAAGTGCTTCTGATTAGATATATAAGTAATGGATTAGTTTCGATAACAAACAAAATTATCGGATTAGTTTGTGATATCGCCACGTCAGCAATCTTGAGAGTTTTTTTTTTTTTTTTTTTGAGGAGGATCAACGGTACACGCGTGTCAGCAATGAGTCATGAGACCAATCACCAAGTGACTCTTTCACGGGTCCTTTTTTAAAGTTTTTTATACTAACATTGGAGTTATCGGATTAGTTTGTGAAATGCCGTATCTGTAATAATCAGTGCACGGAACTTTCAACGATGATCAAAAGTACACGCATGTCTTCTTGAGTCTTGACCAATTGCTAATTAATAAAAGAGAGAATTTGCTTAATAATCAAAGTTGGATAGGAAATTAAGTGCATGCCAATGAAGTTGACAGAATTGGAAAACTAACATTTATGCTTAATTTTATCCGGTAATATCCTGGAGGAGGATAAGTCTCCGGTTAAAGTGGGATGTGGGGATGACGTCGACGAAAATAGATATGGCCAAGATTTTTCGTGTACTGTGGATAAGCGGTGACAAATAAGTTAGACACGTCACAAACATATTTACCGCATACGATTACACAGTACACAGTAAATGTGTAGATAGAAATAGAACACTTTTTCAATAAATGGTATATTCCATTAACTTCGTACAAGTTGCCGATTCCTTTATAGATGCAAAGATGACGTCCACGATTTATGGTGTGGACACGTTTATAAGGTTACTTTGTAGAATTGGAGTTTTGTAGGACATCCACGTAAATTTCCATTTCACTGCATATGTTTATCATACAAAATTATTTAATTGAAATCTATTCTATTTTAATGACATGGTACAACATCCATCATGTGGTGGGAACTATACATAATAAACTCACCCACAACCAATGACTATATACTCAAAACCCCTACTTAGTCAATATAAACCTTAGGTAGGAACATATTAAATTAATTCTCAATAGTAGGCACTTGAAGGCACATTTATTTGATTAACAGGTTGCATATTTTCTATTCTATACAATTTAAGTAGTATAGTAAATCAATTAAACGAGGAAAAATTACATATTAAACCCACATATAAGCTATACATGTTTGACTTTGGTTTTTCAATGTTATATCCATAGTATGGAACGTAAATAGTAAACTCTCACCACGTGCAAAAATACAACAATACAAGACACACAACTGATTAGTAAAGCTAAACCCTAATCAAGCATGTATAAACCCAAATAGAATGTATATAATAAGGTTTAATATATCGAAACCCTTACTTGGTAAATCTAAACCCTAAGTAGGAACTTATAAACCCAAATACAATTTATAAAAAAAAATTCTATATTAGACACTTAAACACACATTTACTTAGTTAGCAGGTTGCATATCTTCTGTTCCATATAAAGTAAGTAGTATAGTAAACCATTCAAACGAGAGAAAATTACATATTAAATCCATTGTACTATTCCGTATAAAAAATAGTATACTACCTCTATCTGATCAGGCAAACATTACTACACCCTTCGATTAGGAAGTTAAAAATGAATTTGTCAAATAACCAATTTTTTTACAAAGTTGCAAAGGGAAATGAAGAATACACATTGCATTATTACATGTAAATGAGAATATACATATTTTGCACCATCACATATATGATATTTCCTTTACAAGAGTCTAAAAACTATTATGTTTACATGAGTTCTTAAGTTTATTCTACATATGACCAAACACTACGTGGAATTCTAGAAACCTCTCCCTACCAGATGGCTCAAAACCCGTTTCAAACAATCGACCTGGGAGATCTAACTCTTCCATGATAAACCTGCAAAACGAACGAGTAGGAAATTGGGTGAGGTTGGAGAAGGAAGTACATAAAAAAAGAAGAAGACTAATGTGTAAATAATGTAGCGGAGGTTCAATGCTATTGACCTAGAATTATATACTATGTGAAGATACCACTGACCCTAAGACTAAAAGAATGATAAAGTGGAATGTCCGATTTTCATAGTATATATAGTGGAATGTCCGATTTTCATAGTATATATAGTATGTGAAAATACTAGGAAATACATAAACTATAATGTGGCATACATCGTTACCTCGGAAAACTAATGTCAGGGTTCAATCCATTTAACAAAAAATACAGAATCATATAGTGTTATATTTCGTAGTAGTCTATACTATGTAATGTACACCAACTACTCTACAAATAGAACGACCAACTTAAAGGCGGGGTGGTGGGACTTTCGGAAACCCCTCAACAAAATTACTTCATTATGTTCTACTCTGTTCGACATGAATGCTATGTCATCGTAACCTCCCACACTAGGAACACAAGCATGTGACCACACAATGGTGTTATACTGTTCTATTTTGTTTATACTGTTCTATTTTGGTTATACTGTTCTATTTTGGTTGTCGTATATAACATGTCATGTACACATACTACATTAGTAAAACAACGACCAAGTAATAGACTACTAAAAGGAATGAAGGTGGACAAAGTAAGTCAGTTCAGAGACAAACAACGCATAGAGACGACGACGAGGGAAGGAGATCCCGAGCAAACGCGACGAATAAAGACGATACACGCCGATTAACAAACAGAGGAAGAAGAAACAGTTGAACACATTGTTAAATCGGACATGCAACATAAAGAGAAATGGTAAATCTGTCGGGAACAAATTCCTAGTAAATCATAAATAACCTGATCAGAAGGGTCTATAACGAGGGCTGAAGCTTCAATCTATTTCGGATTCGGTCAATTGAAGCGGCGTGAACGGCAGAACGGCAGATCGAAGCGATGTTGCAGACACATGGGTGAAATCTTCGCTGTCGACTATTCAACTTCTTTGAAATTACCAAGATAAAATTATGCAGTGAGGGGTTGTGGAAGGGGGAATGACACGTCTACTTTTGGTAATTTAGGAAGTAGTAATTAATTTTTATTTTATTGGTAGGTTTTGCCGGTTACTGGAGGGTAATATGGCAATTAGTTATAAAAGATAGCTGGTATATCGGTGAGGTAGGTTAATTGAACATTGGATGAATTATAATATTATTGATGGTTATAGAGTCCAATTTCCCTTAATAAAAACTAATTACGATGATCATCTACTCTTTTTTTTTTTTTGAACACTATCATCTACTCTATTAAAAGGCCGAATAAGTAGTTGTATATGACAGGTGAAGTGTGGTCCAATCAAATTAATTATAGCAGTTGGTTAAACATAATTGTTGGTTTTGTGAGTATTGAGCAGTGTAGGCCCATTAGAAAATCCTACCTAAAGCAAATGAACTTTTGTTTGCTTATAACAAAGCTTGAATCCAACAGCATCAGTGATTTAAAGCATCTTTTAAACCACTGCACCACAATATTATTTTGACCAAACGATGCTCCATCCTTTTTATATTAAGTTGTGGTTTTAGTTTTTAATTTTTTTTTTCATTATAAATTTCATTTGACATTTCAAATACATATATTAAACAAATTTCCCATATTTTAGGATTCATTAATTAAAAAATATTATATAAAATAAGAATAACATAAAATTACTAATTTTTAATATGTGTGCAAAAAGACATTTACTGTAAAACGTAATGAGTATTTGACATTGCTAATCTATTTGGGTACCTAAAGATCTAATTTATTGGGTTTTAGGTAAGTGTAAGCTTAGTAATGACGTTTGTCTCATTTAGAGTTTGATACAGAATAAGGCTGGACAATCGAGATTATTCGAGACTATTCAAATCTTGAGTTTTTAGGTTTATAAATTCCAATCTCAAATAATATATAAATTTAAATCGGATTCGGTTCGAGTTTACTCATTTTTGGTTCAAGTTTAGTTAGATATTCAAGATTTAGATGAATTTAAAATAGTTTCAGTTCTAGATATTAATCGAATTATTGGTTTCAAAAATATTGATTTATACTTTATTAAACTTAATATATTTTTAATCTTTTCAATAAATTTGAATATCTATTTTTCTTAAATCATATTATAGTCATTTAAAATATTTTTGGAAGATTCGTCTATCAACCATACGAAACTTATTTTCGAATTATACATGATAAAATTAGACAAATCATGAAAAAATTAAAACCTTGTAAAATGAGAACTAAAACATAAAAAGTTAAAACTAACAATTAGCAATTGTATAAACTTAAAAAACATTACTTAAATTGTTAAATAAAATAACACTGTTTAAACTTCAAAAGAAAAAATATTCATAATCGAATATTACATGCAATTGTTAAAACATAAACGTATTGATCAAATATCAAAAATATATATTAAATTATAATTTAAGTTAATTATTTATGTAATAGATAATTATTTAGTTAATCAATGATATCTTAATATACTTTGGATACATATTAAAATTTGAGAATAAATTTTATACGATCTATTTTTTAGGGATTTTGATTTTTTTGAATTTTTATAAATGTCAATTTTGGTTTGAGTATGATTTGGATAAAACTCATAATCTAAAATATAGTAAAACTGAATTAGTTCGAATTAGTTCAAGATTTTTTTTATTGGATCCGGTTCGATTCATATTTTCAGATGCTGTTTACTGTTGAAGAAAAAAAGTAACGGACTAAGGGGCTGACTGGTGTAACTGCAGCGGTTGCGTTTGTGACTGCGGGTGTTTGCGGATGCGGGCGATTGCGGTTTTATGTGTTATTAAGAGATTTGGACGACTGGTAAAGCGGTTAAAAATTGTTGCGTTTGCGGGATATTTATGACTGGTTAACTACTAAATGCAGCAGTGGTTAGATAATAAATTAATAATATTTATATTTTATATAATTATAATAATATTAAAAATCATATTATTATACTAAATATAAAAACTATATTTATAAAACTATACTATTAAATTATTTTAAAATTATAGAAATTTTTTTCTTCAAAGTTTATAATATAAATTACAATATAATGTATACATTTTGGTATTTTATTATTTAATTTAAATTTTTTATTGATTATTTTTTTTTTTTATTATATAGTTTTTTTGAAAAAAAATATTTACCCTCCCGCAACCGCCCGCAACCACAAACGCTAGTTGGAACTAGCTTTTGAATTTTAGAAGTTTATAGCGGTTTGAAGCGATTTATTGCGTTTTGTATGATTGTTACAAAACGCCAACAACCGCTACCAACCGCAAAAGCTGCGTGGTAGCGGGAAAACCTGTCAACCCCTAACACCATCAGCTAGGGCCTGGGACGTATTATCCGGGATCCGGATTCGATCCGAGATCCGTCCCGGATCCGCTCCGAAAATAGGATATCCGGAGTGCCCGGATCCGAATCCGGATAGTAAAATTTCGGATCCGTCCAAACCGGATCCAAATCCGGATATCTTAATTTTTAGGTCCGGATATCCGGATCCGGATCCGTGTTTTTAAAAAATATTAAATTTTTAATTTTATTAATAATTATATTTGATATATTAGTATTTCTACATAAAATATTTTTTTTAATATTATATTTAAATTTTACTAATATTATATGTCATATATATAGTACTAAATTTTGTATAAATATTTAATTTAGATTTTATTTTTAGATTTTTTTATATTTTTAAAATATTTTTTATATTTTTTAATTATTTTTACGGATCCGGATCCGGATCCGGGTATCCGCGGGTATCACAATATCTAGGCAGATATCCGAAGTCCGGATACCCGGAAGACGCGGATCCGGATCCGGATATTAAAGTCACGGATCCGGCGAATCCGTATCCGGATCCGGATATCCTAAAATACCCCGGATATCCGGTCCGTCCCACCCCTACCATGAGCCAAACACACATCTTTTCAGTAAAAATACAAATGCAGAAGAAGATAAATGTAAATCGAGAAGAAAATAAAAAACTATGAGGTATATTATAAAGAAGAAACAAATCACTTATCGAAAACATTATCAAATCACCACCGTTACGTTGAGGAGTGTGCCAATTATCACCATTATCACACGTCATCATCTTCGCATTTATATCGTTCCTTTTAACTTTCACGTCTCTCCTGAGCTTCTGAGTCGCACGAAGAAGATCGTAGAGAGAAGAAACCAATGGCTTCACGAACGAAAGGGAAGACGACGATGGAAGTTGGCGCCGATGGCGTTGCCGTCATAACTCTCATCAATCCTCCCGTCAATTCGCTCTCATTCGACGGTACTCTGCTCCTCCTCAGATTTTATTAAATTTATGTTTGATCTGGAATCTATTACGTCTTCAGTATTCTAGGTCAATTCACCGTTTGATTCTGATCATGTTAAATTGGGGTTAAGAATAGTTTGATCTCATGCTCTCTTAGTTTTAGCAAATAGCTTGCGATCTCGTGTTGTATCGAGTTTATTACTGACGATGCGAGGAAACATGTGTATGCTGCTGCTACTCTGTTTTGTGTACAGTGCTGTACAATCTCAAGAGTAATTACGAGGAAGCCTTGAGCAGGAATGATGTTAAAGCTATTGTTATTACTGGTACGTTGTTTGGATAGTCATTCTCTTACAAGGCCACAAACACAACACGTTTATGCAAACTCTTACTGCAGGTGCAAAGGGGAAGTTCTCTGGTGGATTTGATATCTCTGGTTTTGGTGAAATTCAGAAAGGGACTAGTATGTTCTCATTATCTTGATACCTTTGTTGATTGTATTAGGCCGTTAGTAATGTATATTGTTTTGTCTCAGTGAAAGAGCCAAAGGTTGGATACATATCAATTGACATCTTAACCGATTTGCTTGAAGGTTCTTTTTCCTAACTTACCGGCTTAATTGGTTCATTCACTGCTTCCAGTGATGTGTTTCTAAGGGATCGATTTATTTCTTTGGATTTCAGCTGCAAGGAAACCGTCTGTCGCTGCTATTGATGGGCTTGCCTTGGGAGGAGGGTTAGAGCTTTCCATGGTATAGTTTTTATGTTATATACTACCTTTCCTAAACTTTCTCTCAAAACTGCCGAGCCTTTTCTTAGTAGATGGATGTTGATACAATTGTATAATTTGTTTTCAGGCTTGTCATGCAAGGATATCAGCTCCTGGTGCACAACTAGGTCTGCCGGAGTTGCAACTCGGTGTTATTCCTGGGTTTGGAGGTACATTATCAACTTTGTTGATTGTCAATTCTTTGATGTTTGCCTGTCAGCAGTTTTGATCATAGGAGCCATAATCTTTGAATCCTATGGACAATCATATGTTTTAAAACTCGTAGTATAAGAAGTCAAAGCATTTTTATGCAAACTGGACTATGAGGATGGAGATATGCGATTCATGTTTGTGTTGAATGAATCAAGCCACTTCTGTTTTTTACTTTCCTAGTTATGCTCCTTTGAAATTGATTCAGGAACACAACGTCTTCCACGTCTTGTTGGTCTCACAAAAGCCCTTGAGATGATTTTGGTACGTTAGTGCCTTATTCTTATGGTATGGTTAGTCTAATTTGGCTTAAAATTTAACGGCATTTCTTTGGTGAAACATGTAGACATCTAAGCCGGTTAAAGCTGAGGAAGGCCATTCACTGGGTCTTGTTGATGCTGTCGTGCCACCTGCCGAGTTACTAAACGCTGCTCGTCGTTGGGCCCTTGACATAGCCGAAAGGAGAAGACCATGGGTTTCTAGTGTTTTAAAGACTGATAAGTTACCTCCCCTTGGAGAGGCAAGGGAGATACTGAAGTTTGCCAAGGATCAGACACGCAAGCAAGCCCCTAACATGAAACACCCCTTAATGTGCCTTGAGGCCGTAGAAGTTGGTATTGTTTCTGGTTCGAGGGCTGGTTTAGAAAAGGTATATTATTATCTTGTTACTGCGTTATATTTTATTTATCGTTTTCCCTGAGAGTAGTGACCCTTAACAAATTTCCATTACATTGTCACTTATAGGAGGCTCAAGTCGGCTCGGAAGTGATAAACCTGGATACCACCAAAGGCTTGATCCATGTCTTTTTTTCTCAGAGAGGAACTACAAAGGTCCGTGAGTGTTTACGCAGTCATGTCATTTAGACTTATGCACCACTAAACCTCTGTTTTTTTTAAACAAAATCTTAACTATTGGCATGAAAGCTTCCTCTGTATTTATGATTCCTTCCAATCTATATTATGGATAGGTTCCTGGAGTTACTGATCGTGGGTTGGTGCCAAGGAAGATTAATAAGGTAGCCATAATTGGAGGGGGGTTAATGGGATCTGGAATAGCCACTGCATTGATCCTCAGTAACTATTCAGTGATTCTTAAAGAGGTAAATGAGAAGTTCTTGGAGGCTGGAATTGGCAGGGTCAAAGGTGGGGATGGAGTTGGTTTTCTGTTCATTGCTTACCAATGAATTGCAAAAGCTTAAACTGACTAACTTCGTTGGTTTAATCAGGTAATCTTCAAAGTCGTGTAAAGAAAGGAAAGATGTCTCAGGAAAAGTTTGAGAAAACCATGTCTCTCCTGAAGGGCTCTCTTGACTATGAAAGCTTTAGGGATGTGGACATGGTCATCGAGGTAATAATTAGCATAACGAGGCTGAGTTTTTTTCCTATATGGCTGCTAAGTGAATTCACTTGGCTTGAACAGGCTGTCATTGAGAATATATCTTTGAAGCAGCAAATTTTTGCTGATCTTGAGAAGTACTGTCCTCAACATTGTATCCTTGCTAGCAACACATCTACCATTGATCTGAACAAAATTGGGGAGCGGACCAAGTCCCAGGATCGGATTATCGGAGCACATTTCTTCAGGTGATTACTTATCCTTGACAGTTTGGATGAATTTTTCAGATCTCCACACCAACCTACTCTACACGAATCATGTTTATTCATTTTCCTGATGCAGTCCAGCACATGTTATGCCACTACTTGAAATAGTTCGGACCAATCATACCTCTGCCCAAGTAATTGTTGACCTGTTAGATGTTGGGAAGAAGATTAAGAAAACACCAGTCGTGGTTGGAAACTGCACAGGGTTTGCAGTTAATAGGATTTTCTTCCCATACACACAGGCAGCTATGTTCCTTGCTGAGCATGGAACAGATCCATATCTAATCGACAGGGCAGTCAGCAAGTTTGGAATGCCAATGGGTCCCTTCAGGTATATGGCATTGTAAAGATCCAAGCCAATCTCGTACATTTTTTTTGACTGTACCTTTGTTATCTATATGAACGAGTAGATTGTGCGACCTGGTTGGATTCGGTGTGGCGATTGCAACTGCAACACAATTCATCGAGAACTTCCCAGAACGGACTTACAAATCAATGATTATCCCACTCATGCAAGAGGACAAGAGAGCTGGTACATTAGATAGGAAAGCTCAATAATTTTCTATTGATTTAACATACTTCTAAATCTTGTGAACTTTCCTGTTGGTTTCAGGTGAAGCCACTCGCAAAGGCTTCTATCTTTATGATGATAAGCGCAAGGCTAAACCTGACCCTGTAATAAAGAAATATATCGAGAAGGCAAGGAGCTTATCAGGAGTAAACCCTGACTCGAAGGTATCTCTTTGTCCAAAACTCAAGTAAAAGATCTTCATGTCGCATTTGAGAGGAACTGACAGTTCTTTTTTTTCTCACTCTGACTGGTTGTTGTGGCTTGCAGATGGAGAAGCTGTCGGAAAAGGAAATTATTGAAATGCTGTTCTTCCCAGTAGTGAACGAGGCGTGCAGAGTTTTTGCGGAAGGTATTGCTGTCAAGGCAGCAGACCTTGACATCGCTGGCATATTTGGAATGGGTTTTCCACCTTACAGGTCAGTGTTTGTCATCAAACAAAATCTTTGTCAAAATCTCTTTTGTGCATTGTGGTTTTGATTTAAATCTCTTGTAAACAGAGGAGGAATCATGTTCTGGGCTGATTCCATTGGATCGAAATACATTTACTCAAAGCTAGATGAGTGGTCGAAGGCTTACGGTGAATTCTTCAAGCCTTGTGCTTTCTTGGCTGAAAGGGGATCCAAAGGAGCTCCTCTGGTGAGTATTTCTTTCTCCTCTGGTTTGTACCTTTCAGGTTTTTTCAATTCCTAGGATTGCTATTAACAAAATCTATTTCAGCTTGGGTTATATTACATGACTATTAATTAATCAAAATCAAAATACTACCATGACTGTTTCTCTAATCATGTCCACTTTAGCTTTGATCAATTGTAACTCCAGATTATTGATTATCCCTCGATCTGTGTTGCAGAGTGCTCCTTTGGAACAAGCGAGATCGCGGTTGTAAGGTCAGCGTTTCAACGGGAAACTTTTCTTTGTTGCTGCATCCACTGTGTTTTCTTTTATGTCCACATTTACTTGCCAAAAGTTTGGGATCTTTGGCCTTGGGAGCTTTTAAAATAAAGTCTCATCTCAGACAAGATGAATCTGGGAGAAAGTAGAAAGTAAGTTTGAGTAGCAATAAGATTTGTTTATGTTATGTATGATGCTTTGTGATACAAAGCCGTCAGATACATTTGTTATAAAGCTCAATGGAGTAAGTGCTATGATTTATTGACTAACTCTTTCTTAATAACTAAACATGACCGGGGACCATAAATAGAACAATGGGAGAAAGATAAGATAAGACAAAGAATTGTGTGTATTGAATTTAGAGAAGACACGATTAATTAATCTTTGGACCATCTTTTGTTTTTTCTCTCTTACGTCTCTTGTTTACAGATCACACCTTAGTAACCTTCGTATCGACTTTACCCTCCAGTTGTATCAACATCTATTTGTTACTTTATACAATTTTATAAGTGTGGAAATGTCATGAACAATAAATAATTTGGTTTGCTTGGTTGGCTCCCTATCAAACAGAAGCCGGTGAATTTCCTAATTTAACAAAACTAAAAGATAAGTTATATTTAATACACTAACATGGGGTCTGGGACTAACATGGGAAACAACTAGGGTACTTGTTGCATAGTAAATGTATTTTTCCTTGTTGTCAACTTGAAATTATTTAGTAACCAGTTGATCTTTAATCCTCAATGATGAGGAAAGTCGACGTCCAACATGATAACAGTTTCAGTATAATATTTTCTGCTGTTGTAAAATTAATTTATATTAAAAAGTTAATTGTATATAAACATGGGAAAAAAAAAGAGAAAATTCGAGATGGTACAGGTCAGAACTCTCACGTGCACTTGTGGACTCAACGCTTCTCTCTTTCTTTACAAACTCTGCTTGTGAAACGAGAGAGAGAGAACGAGTTTGGTTTTGCTTGTGGTAATCTTTATAGTAATGGTGGACCTCAAAGATCAAGAGATGGGAGAAGGGATGCAATGCATAACACATCCTTACACAAAGAACCCTGGTGGGATATGTGCATTGTGTCTCCAAGACAAACTCGGTAAGCTCGTCACTTCCTCTTTCCCTGTCTCTGAACTAAACCACCTCTCTGCTTTCACCTCTTCGTCTTCTTCTGCTAATCTTATCTACAAGAGAAGCAAATCAACGGCTGCTTCTTACGGTGAGAGTTTCAGCCAGAGGAAACGAAGTGGGTTCTGGTCCTTTCTTCATCTCTACTCTTCCAAGCCCCAAATCACCACCAAAAAAGTCGACCATTCAAGACCAAGAAACAAGATGGATGACGGGAGGCACCAGACAACAGAGACATCGAACCAGGTCGTTAGTGGAGGCATTGATGTGATAGTTGAGGAAGAAAATGATCGTCCTAGTAAGAAAGAGGTTGCAGAAACGCCAATAAACAGTGTTGGTGGATCATCTTTTGGGAGGAAAGTGCTGAGATCAAGATCTGTCGGGTGTGGAAACAGAAGCTTCTCCAGTGGGGTTGGAGATTGCGCCTTGAGAAGGATTGAGTCACAGAGAGAACACACAAAGGTCATTAGTAATGGTGGTGATGAAGCAGCTGATGGGATGAGTGACATTGTAAAATGTGGTGGTATCTTTGGAGGGTTTATGATTATGACATCATCATCATCATCATCAACAATTGATCATCATCATCATCATAAGATGGGGAATAGAAGCGCACGGGGATGGACTTTTGCAAGTCCAATGAGAGCCAAGACTACACATAGAGGTCGTACTGTTACAGAGTCTTCAACTGACAAGAAAACATCTCCAAACTTGGACTCAGTTCCTTCATTGGTTACTATGAAAAGCTAAAAGAGATAACATTATAAGTACTTTTAATCTCTGGATTATATATTTCATTCATGTGTTTAGTTAGGCTGTTCTTTTGTTCTTTGGACGTTGGCTTTATCTTTTGAATACAACTACTGATGTAATGTCACAACCTATCATTCATTCATTCAACTAGTTAGGTGATGTAATGTCACACTATTTATCTTTTTATTTTAATTTCTATGTTTTTCCTTTTGGCTACATGTTGTTCATCATATAAGTTTTAAATCTTTAGGAGAATGAGATTTTTTTTTTTTGTTTTAAAAGGCTTTCAGAGATTAGTTTCTTACTAAGGAATTATTATTATTTATCAAATTGTTTGTCTTGTGGTGTCACTTAAACCAGATGCGTTGTTACTTATAGTACAGTACTATTATAATACTAACAAACTCCACTCGAAAAAGAAGTCAACAGGATTTAGGGTTTTAAAGTATTAAATGGGTGGAATCCAAAGGCACATGCCTTTCCACATGCATTATGATTCCAAAACTCAATTATTTTTATCTTTCTCTTTTTTTTTGGAGAAGACATGCAACAAGAAGAAGTCAACATCTTCAAAACTATCATCATCATCATCAATTTGGTTAGATCACCAACCAGCTAAGCGCATCATTATCCCTAAAACCTCTAATGGGGTTCTTAATTTTTTTTTTTGCTGTTTTAAAAAAAGAAGAAAAAAAAATTTAAAAAACGAACCAATCGCGGGCCGCCACGTGTCAGTGGGATCCGCAAACAGTGTAAGAAACTCTCTAAAACCGGTTCTTATTTAGTAGTTTTTAGAAGCGGTTCTTGCACTGTTCATGGGCCCCACGTGTCAGTGGGGCCCGCGGACAGTGCAAGAACCCCTCCTAAGAACCCCGGATAATCATGCTCTAATAATCTATATATATAATCAAATTTAATGCAAGCCAGAATATTGAGTCTGCTATCCGACCAAACCACAAGTTTGTAGCAGTGAGGAAGACATTGAAATGTCTACTAGATAAAGACATCACATAACTGTTATAAATATAAACAAAAAATTATGTCATTAGAGGCACTTTACTATAACATTAATTTGATAATACTAAGATGATATAATTAATGTGTTGAAAAAGTTCAGACATAACAGCAGTGTTATGATAATATTAGTAAGTTCAGATCAATAATCAGATGATATATAATATGTGGAAGAGATGGTCGAGACAAGGAGGGTCCCTGAGATGAAAATAAAGACGAACAGACAGAAGGGACAAAAGCCTGCCTTCTGACTTAACCCTATTCATATATATCTTACGTGATCATGTGAATACTATCAGTTTCCCGTTGTGAAAAATATTTACAGAGCATCTTTTACATCAAAATGTAGTAGAGACCATTTCATTTCACAATATAACTGTTATCTTAGAGTGTTGTTTTTTTTTTATTTTGTTACTAGAAAGTAAAAATGTTATTGCACTCTGTTGACAGTGTTGAGGCATGAACTTAGTATCAACGAACGCAGAGTTTAGTGTGTTGTGTAGAAATGATTCTTCTTTTTGTTTTTCAGCCAAGTGTGTCTTTTGTCTTGAACTTGAGGCATTATTAGATTCTGATTCAGGTGTACTTAGATTGTCTAACTATCATGCAACTTCTAAACATTTTATATACATCTAACATCTTTACGTTGCATAGTTTAGAATAGAGCAAACATGCTTGATGTATATATCTATCAGTAAAGAGTGACTTAAGGGTCATCGATTCTATGTACAATCTCATATATATATATATAGATATTCACTTCAAGATCATAAATACTTTTAAAGTCAATATCTATCTACACATAAGTGAAATGGACCGACTCAACTACTATGTTACATATAATGAATGTAATACATGTACAAGTATCACAATAAGCTTATTCTTTTTTTTTTTTTTTTTGGAACAACACAATAAGCTTATTCATTTCACACTATTTTATAGTTGTGTACCTATTTACTCATAACTTTGAGCTGATTGTTGAAAATGTAAATGTTTACCTCTCATATTCTTGTCTTTTGTGTTATAACGGAACCCATCCCTGTTTTTGTCGTCAGAAGTTAGTATTGGTCCTATAAGATTAACCATCTGAAAACTATTATGTCATAGCTTGTGTGTATTGTTTACCTTGATTACTCCAGCTTCTGTACCGCAAAAAACGATATCATTACCAGTAAGGAGGCTTGTTATCTTGCTTCCTGCTGATAACCTTCCCACTTTCTGTTGTGTCCTTCTCAACCAAACCTTATTTTCCACAAACCTAATTGTATTAGATGCAAATTGTGATAATCTATATAAACTAGAGCTGAAATATATCTTATGATCCTACATGTATAATTAAGCTAAAAAGGTTTTGGCAAGCTAGGCAAGGCTCAAGGGTAGTTTAATGTGATTTGGTTTTGATCTAGGAAGCATTTTATACTTTGCAAAAAAAGATTACCTGAATAGTGTTTGGGGATGAACTTCGATTCAAGTAGATGAAGTCTTCAACAACACCCATAGCTACTATAGTGGCCCCCTTTTCAGCTGATATTGACATTTGTGGCTCATAACTCCTTCTCAAGTCCTGTGAAGCCATATTGTTTAAGTCACTTTTCCTTAATTAATCACATTACGGCAGCTTATAATCTTATAATGACCTTTATATTGGACATCTCAACATGGGTGCTTGAGCTATATAACATGTCTTTGTAGACAACCACTGAGTTAATGGGCTTGTTTTGAATTCTCCAGCTCCTTGTTGGTGCTCTGATCTCTTTCTCCCGTTTATTTGTAAGTATTAATTCCTGAACAGCTATGTTATAACTTTGTATCTTATGAAATTAGTATCATTTGAATGAAAAGGCAAGAGATATATGGCCATATATACCTGTATGCTTGAATCTATGCATCCTATATACATCTTTCCTTGAGCTGCTACCATACTCTTCACACCTTTACCTTTGAAGATACTTTGAGATGTTCTTGATGAATCAAGCATCTGTAGAAAGTTATTATAGCTTCCTCTGAGTGTGTAAGTTGGAGATGGTGATTATTATCTGATATTACCATGTAATAATGTGAGAGATATCTACCTTCATCTTGTGCCCCTTGGTTATGACAAAGATCATATTTCCAAATGCTTCCAGTTTCCTTATTGATTCTTTTGTTTTTATGACTTCAGCACATTCCAGCTTTCCTTTAACTATCTGCCATATCTACATATAAGAGAAGGTAAAACATACATTTCGCATGAAAACATAAGAACAATCAGTGTTTCCTGGAAACAATGAGATGAATCATACCCTGATAGTTTTATCTGCAGACCCACTTAAGACACTCTCTCCTGTTTCAGAAACTGAAAAACATGTTACCGCGCCTTTGTGCTCCTTAATGTTCCATAGAAGCGTTGATGATAATTTCTCATCCACATTCCACACCTGATAATCTTGCATACTCTAGGTAAGATTTCTTTCAGTATTGCTCTTTCTGTACACTTGTTATTAAAGTACTTGACACATATACCTTGACTGAACCATCTGAGTATCCACTAAAGAGCAAGCCTTTGTGGTAGATGAGGGCTGTTACAGCTCCACTGCCAGATTGATGCATCTCTATGGTTTGTGTATGAACACAAGATATCCTCTGGTCCTGTAAAAATGGTCTGAAAATATGAGTCCAGCACTAAAACATGACATCTAACACTTGAGTATGATCATCCTATTATATTACTGTGGTTTTGATGATGGTAGAGATTGTAATAATTTGAAGAATACTCACTGATTTGCTGAATAGATAATATGTTGCTTTATGCAATTCATCAGCCATCCAAGTCACATTTGAAAGACGTCTTAAAGACTCCCTAACTCCTTCCGAGAAATTGATTAGTTTGTGGATCCCTGAATGCACAATAAACTTTAGCATAAAAATTATCAATTGTCAAATATATGTCACATATAAACTTTTCAAATTCACCTTTGCCAGAGCTAAAATTGTAGATGCATATACAAGCAAGAAGTCTCTCTTCAAGCTCCAAACCAGGGTGTAGAAACTGTGTTATATCTTCAAGTAAGACTTCACATGCTGAATATTTTAAACTATTTGGACCTTTTGAAATCTCTATGCTGAGCCATGCAATGGCTATTAGACATGCCTTTGATACATTCTTATTTTTACTCTTCAGACCTTCTTGTAAACCGCAAAACGTGGCTTTTCCTGTCTCAATAATTCTTCTTGCTATCTTACAACACCAACCATCTATTCCTGTATCCTGCAAAAGCTTGTAAGTTCAGTATTTTTGGCTTGGCTTGTTAGTTACTATCAAGATGTTTTAACTTTTAGAAAAGTACCTGTAAGCATTCATCTGACCAGTTGATGTTTCTTATCATATTCATGTGTGACATAGAAGTTAGACCTCCTCTTTTCATCAGCCAAGCAGAAGTGTATGGTTCTCCTTTCCATGAATAGGTTCCACCAATATTTGAAAGAATCAATGTTGATAAAAGCTGCATATTTGAGCATTCACTATATGTAACTGCTTCACGGAGAGCTCTTATGGCCTCATTTCTGAACTTTTTGCTCTCAGGAGGGGACTCCTGTTGAGAATTAAGTTAATTTCTGTAGGAATGTAATAAAATAAGACATGGGCTTTGGAATGTTTAGAACTAACCAGCACATTCAGTTGAAGCAATATATCTGCTGCAAAGAGTCTGTGATCTCCCTGCAACTGTTTAATACACTGAAACAATGTATCCTGAATGTCAAAACTTCCTTCTTTCTTTATCTGCTGCAGAATCTTAATTGCTGATGACCTGAAATTACAAGTATGTTATAAAAGTGTGACTGGTATAGTCTAAAATAAAAGTGTGCTTGCTGAGAATATGTACACCTTGGTATCTTCAGGACCTCATGAAGAAACTGAAGAGCAATGAAAGTTTCTTCTCTGTCTTTGCTCTGCAGAAGAAGCGCAAAAGGAGCCACTCGGGTATGCTGATAGATATACTTCCTGTTAACTCCATCAAACTCCATGCATTTGACTAAAACTCTGGCCAAGGAGATGAATTCCCCTGAGTTTCCACTTTTTGCAACATCAAGAAGTCCACCAAGGACAGAAGGAGAGCTGATCTCAGCCAAGTGCATGGTGTTTGTAGCATGATCAAAAGCAGTAATAAGCACTTCTATTATCATCAGTGATGCTGCAGGGGGTGTCAAGATAGGAGGTGAAGGTCTAAATCTGTAAGAAGAAGAAGAAGTGGATGCAACAACATCCACAAGAGCTGGTAAAAGCTCAAGACTTTTTATTTCTGTTGGAGATGGCTTTATCAGGTAGATGAGAATAGCTGCTTCTTGCACATTTTGTTTCAGGGCGTTTGCTAAATGGCTTAGATTTAAACCCTTCTTCTTGACCTCATCAATAGCTGTTCTATTGACTGATATGATCTTGGTAAGTGCAGTCATCGATGCTTTAATCACAGTTTTCTCCTCAGAACTTGAAATAGCCATAAGCAGCTGATCTAGAATCACATCCTTGAGCATACTATATTTGCCTCCTTGTTTACCGTTCAGCATTTGATAGATCATTGTAACCTCTGAGAGATACTTCTCATCATCGTTCCCTAGCACTTCCTCAACAAAGCTCTGAAGGTTCTCCCATAAACTCATTCTCCGAGCTCTTCTTGAATGCGTATGAACTCCATCTCCTAGTTTTATGGTGTGCAGATTTCTTCTCATTCCTTCAAAAGTTATGGAACCTTGATGTCCATAGGCTGAGACCTTCTTCTAACTCCAGTTGCCTCAAAGAAGAGACATCTTCTATGTGTGCACTCCTAGTTCTATTTGATTGCTGAGCCTGAATGTCAAAGATGGAACGGTTAAAATGACCTATTAAACTGTGGGATCTGTTGGCTAATGTCTCTTCATTATATGCTTTGCTTGGCTGAGAGTCATTCAAGAAGTCATTGAGCCTCATGACTCTTGTATTCTTTGGATTGTAATCTTCCTGCAGGTTCCAATCCAAACATGGAGAACCTTCAAAGTTGTTTGCAGATTGTTCAATCTTCCTTGATGCTTTGAGTTTGTTAAAGATGTCATCAAGCTCATCTTCTTGCATATCAACGCTCTGGAGGTTCTGGTACTGCAATAACTTCAACATGAAGACCATTAAAGAAGGTATAATGTTACAATAAAATGTTATGGTCATTAATAAACATACCTCACAGGTTCCTGATAACTCTAACTTCTCTGCAACTGAATGTCCATTAGCTGCAGATATCTCTGGCCTGTTCATGTGTAGATGTTAGCAACATTGTATATACTTATTACATTTTAAACTTGAATTTTCTCTGTTTCAGGAAGAAATGATCAAAAGAGAATTACAGAACAGTCTATGTGTCTTTGGTTATACCCATACCTATATTTCTTTGGCATTTGAAGTGGTTTCTCCGTACATTCACTAGGCCGTTGATGACTCTTTCCATATGATATAACCTGGTAATAAGTTGCTCTGTACTTATACTTCCTTGCAGTCTCTCTGATCTCTTCATCTGACTTAGACATACCAGGAGTGAAGAAAAGGCACTCGCAGAGCTCAGGGGCAATGTCGTTTCTTAGGACATCCGGTGAGACCAAAACTGACTGGAGAAAATGCAACGTGGTCTGCAGGGAATCACCTTGGAGACAGCTTACAATGGATAGGTAAAAGTAAGAGAAAGCAACCAAGATTGTGTTGGGAACACCTGAAGTAGTGGTTCCTTGTTCTTCAAGCAACGCAGGCATTTGAAGCATCCTCTCTGAGTTTCTGAGACAAGACATCTTCTCTTCTGAGATTTCGCGTTGTATAGAAGCTTCGATGCTCTCGATGCCCCAGTAGAGACTCGAGAGAGCAGAGTGTTCAGAGGAGAATTCAAAGAGAGTATTGTCTTCTTCAATGCTCAAGATGCTAATGCATTGCTGCTTAAGTGAAAACCATACTTCAGGGTTTGATATAACGCTGAGAACGTAGTCGTTGATGGAAACTACAATCTCTTGAATGGATTCAAGATCAGAGTTCTCAGTACAGGAGATAAGATTTGGAGGAGAAGGTGGAAGGTAAGCCATTTGCTCATACACTGTTGCACACAAGTTCAGATGGGTTTTATGGGATAAGATGAGAGAAGAAGTGAAGTGAGAGAGAGAGAGAAGAACAATGTAGTCTCGTGAAGGAACAAGCCAAACTCCAAGAAAGAATGAAAACGATTGGTCTTGTTTGTATTCTTTTGCTGTCAAAAGAACACATAGTAGTAAAAAAAAAAAAGTCAAAAGTGTTGCGTGTGTCTGAGGAAACATAAGAGAGAGAGAGCGTTAGGAAATAATGTAAGCCCTAAACATATTGTAATGGATGCTATGATTTATATAAGTAGTGGAAGAGGACGGTTGAAATCTTTATTTCAACCACATTATGAATATTAATGTCCATCAAATGAGTTTTAAATTATTGTTTACAATATCTTTGGACCTTTTGTGTAAACTTACATAGGTGCATGTGGGACTATAACCCATGACCTAACTTGGATAAATGGTTAACACCCACAAGAACTACTTATCAACTCTTTCACAACTTGGACCGTAAAGGTTTGTGGTGACAATGACAAAACAAGGTGTTATACTTTTTTTCTTACTTTATGTTGTAAACTCGAGTGTACTTACATAATATACCTATGCTAGATTTGATGATTGTATCAAAAACCCATTTTTGTATCTTAGTTGGTTTTGGCCTTTGAGGTTAATAAAAAAAGAATGATAAATTGGTTGGAAAAAAAAGAGTTGGGCCCCATGAAAAAGAAGTAAGCTTGAGGATTGTCTGTCACGGGGAACGAGAAGCTAGGAGGAAAACAGAAGAAGGAACAAAGAATATTCAAGAGCTCACTTGTCTCTCATTATGCAATGCAAAACATTGGTTCTTGATTTTCTATGTACTTTGTGTGTTGTGTAAATAGTGATCAATGATGCTATTGGGGATTGGGTTAACTCTTCAATCTTAAAAAAAGAAAATCATTTCAGTTGGATTGTTAGATAATTATCTATTATAGGTGGTATCGATAACAAGTAAACACTTGCAGATAGACTTAGGATTGTATTCCACACATGAATTATCTTTGGTAAAGTTATTTTTCATGTAAGAAATAGTGCCTTTTCAAATTAAATAGAGGGAAAATTTTTCAAAAAGACTTTTTTAAAGTTTTTGTCACAAAAATAACATTTTTGAAAAAAAATTAAAATAGACATTTTTATTTTGAAAATTTTAATATTTTTAAATTTTTATTTTATTATAAACTTCACCTCCAAAATCTAACCCCATAACTTTAAACCCTAAGCTTAGATTAATTAACTCAAATGGTATAAGTATATATTTACACCTTTTAATAAAGTTTATTTTGGTCATTTTTTTCTTTGTGTGCTATTTTGGAGACAAAATTTTTTTTAGGTCTATTTTGATCTTCATCTCTTAAATATGTACTCTCAATCATTTCAAAAAAAAACTTTTTCTCACAGCAGCACAGAAGAACAAGAAGACCAGCTAAATAGAGTCATACATTGTTATTACAACTTCTAGTATATGGATTGGTATCTCGAGAAAATTAAAATAATTAATTTGTTTGTATCATTATATTATACTAGTTTTGGTGTGTTAAAGAGAGAACTTCATAGTTAAAAATGATTAAGCTGGAGTATTTGAATAATGAATAACATATTTTTTTATATGGTGTTAGTGAGACCAAAACATTAAGTGATTATAAAGTCAATAAATAAATTCTTTAGTAAAAATAACATACCGGCCATCACACATGATTGAACTCGCGGACCGACCCGAATAAACTGACATAGAGCCCATTAATAGTGGGCCAGACTTCCAAATTTTATGCAATTCTAAATCTACTTACAGTGCTTTTTGGTCGGTAAATGTAGATGAATCCCACTAAAATTTAAAGATCCTAAATATTCTGCTAATTAAAGTTAGTTCTGTTTTTTTTTTTAAACACGACTAAAGTTAGTTCTGTAAAATGATATTATTGTAAATAACGTTTGCAAGGAAAAGTCCCACAAGTTTCTAAGTAATTTAAAAACGCAAAGAATAAAATAATTTTACAAAAAATTTTCAAAAAGACAAACGCGTCCCTAGCTTCTCTTACATATTCCAACTGTAACAAAAAAAAAGAGAAAAAAAAAGACACTCTCACACTCCATCAACAATGTATCAAGATCGTCATGGCGTTGTAGGCGGCGGCGGTGGCGGATCTACGCCACACGGTATCATACTCGCCGTCGTTGTTGCATTGGTAGTTTTCGTTCCGTTCTTCCTCGGAGACGGCGGAGAAGCCATCACAGATGGGATCGCAGAGCTTCTCAGTCCGGTGGGACTTCTCTTACTTCCCATTGTTCTCCTCCTCACCATTCAGTTCCTCTCGTCGGAGCGTGGTTCCTTCGTATCGGCGATTTTCTCCACCGGAGAACCCGAGTCGATTCACCGGGTTAGTGGATCTCCAGTGGGCGTCGCGCTGTTCCTAGTCTTGATCTTGTTCTTGCTCTACAACCGCTTCTCCATCTTCGGTGGAGGTGATGATTCCGACGACTGAAGCGTCGTATCTTCAGATCTGTAGTTTCTTTTTCTTTTTATTGGAATACAATTAATGGATTAATATTTCTATTTTTATTTAACGGTTGAAGTCAAACTGTACAGCGGTTTGATGAATGTACGTACGCACGCGAGTCATGTGACTGATGCCGCAATTTTCAAGTTTTTTTTATAAAATTTGATCTTTTCATGAAATGGAAATAATTCATATGAATTTTTATTTAAATTATGATTTTTGAGTAAATATATTTTCATGGGAGACAGACACATTGGAGTTTCGGAATCTTCGTACCACATGACCACGTGAGATTATTATTATTATTAGAGACATTTTTCTGCTACCTCATTTGCAATCCTCATTTAATATTTTATCACAAAAAATCTTCATTTAATAATAATAATTTCGTACACACCATGTTACTACTTTTACTGGCGAAATTCTCTATGACAATTTTTTTTAATTTAATGTTTACTTATTGAAAAAAATATGTTTATTTTTAATTAATAACTAACTTTTTAAAAATTTAATAAATCAAAGCATCATTAAGACAACCATTTCAGCAAAAAAAAAAAAATCATTAAGACAACCATATTTTTACCATTTTTGACTCGCGACGCTCCCGTACCGATGATGACTGGGTAACCCGACCCGACTGGTTAAACCCGAGCGATTAAGGTTTAGACTTTAGACCATGGATGAAATCTGTTAAAGCCCAAATTTTTTGGGCCTCTTGCCCTCTGGCTCAGAAAGAGTATTATGAGCCCTCTCTTTCAGCCCAAACCTATGTCTTCCTTCCTTCTCGTTAAACCCTTTCAACTTTTTTTCTCCTGAAAGCTTTAGCTTTCTAACTCTATTCACTTCCTTACAAAACTAAAGCTTTGATTGTTGTTGTTTTCTTCAGGAACATACCTTCAGTCTATCGTACTGGTCGGAACATAAAAGCAAGAATGATGCGGATGCTATTAAGACCAGGTAATCTATTGATTAGCACTTCAGTTTCTGTAAAGTTTCAGCTTTTGATGAACGGATACGAATCAATTTGATTTTTGCTGAATAGTTTGTTCCTGATATGCTTGTATGTTCTGTTTCTCACATTTACACAGCAGGAACTATCTTTCGAAAGGGTACAAAACCTCATCGTGTTTTCTCTCGTTGTAAGCATCTATCATCTTTGTCTGATAATGGCGAAAATCGTGAAAAGCCGAAAACTTTTGAAGGTAACAGACAACTTGTTAATGAGATCTGCAATGTTTTGGAGAGTGGTCCATGGGGGCCTTCATCTGAGACTAGTCTCTCCGCTCTAAACTTAAGTCCTCAACCAGAGTTCGTCATTGGGGTGGTACGTAGGCTGAAAGATGTTAACATTGCAATTGATTACTTCCGATGGTTTGAGAGAAGAACCGAGCTACCTCATTGTCCTGAATCCTACAACTCGTTGCTCTCCGTGATGGCTCGTTGCGGAAAGTTTGATGCTTTGGAACAGATTCTTGGAGAAATGAGTGTTGCCGGGTTTGGACCGTCTGTTAACACTTGTATTGAGATGGTTACGAGCTGCGTTAAGGCGAATAAGCTCAAGGAAGGTTTTGATGTTTTGCAGATGATGAGGAAGTTCAAGTTTCGACCTGCGTTTTCAGCTTACACAACTCTTATCGGTGCTTTCTCAGCGGTTAATGAATCTGATATGATGTTGACTCTCTTTCAGCAGATGCAGGAGTTAGGATATGAGCCAACGGTTCATCTCTTTACGACGTTGATTCGTGGCTTTGCTAGAGAAGGAAGAGTTGATTCTGCTTTGTCCTTGCTTGATGAGATGAAGAGCAGCTCCCTTGATGCTGACATTGTTCTTTATAATGTGTGTATAGATTGCTTTGGTAAAGTGGGAAAGGTTGATATGGCTTGGAAGTTTTTTCATGAGATGGAAGCGAATGGTTTGAAGCCTGATGAAGTCACTTACACTAGTATGATAGGAGTTCTATGCAAGGCCAATAGATTAGATGAAGCTGTAGAGATGTTTGAGCATTTGGAGAAGAGTAGACGCGTCCCTTGCACTTATGCTTACAACACAATGATTATGGGTTATGGTTCAGCTGGAAAATTTGAGGAAGCATATAGTCTCCTAGAGAGACAAAGAGCCAAAGGGTCTATACCGAGTGTGATCGCATATAATTGCATTCTCACATCCCTAAGGAGAATGGGAAAAGTGGACGAAGCATTGAGAATGTTTGAGGAGATGAAAAAAGATGCTGCACCAAATCTTTCAACTTATAACATTCTCATTGACATGCTGTGTAGAGCTGGTAAGCTTGATTGTGCCTTCGAGCTACGTGATTCTATGCAGAAGGCTGGTCTGTTTCCTAATGTTAGGACTGTGAACATAATGGTTGATCGGCTCTGTAAAGCACAAAAACTTGATGAAGCTTGTGCTATATTTGAGGAGATGGATTATAAGGTGTGTACCCCTGATGAGATTACATTTTGCTCGCTTATAGATGGTTTAGGCAAGGTAGGAAGAGTTGATGACGCTTACAAAATCTACGAGAAGATGTTGGATGCTGAGTGTCGGCCTAACTCTATTGTTTACACATCTCTCATAAGGAGCTTTTTCAACCATGGTAGAAAAGAAGATGGCCACAAGATATACAAGGAGATGATTCATCAAAAATGTTCACCTGATTTGCAGTTTCTTAATACATACATGGATTGCATGTTCAAGGCTGGTGAACCTGAGAAGGGAAGAGCCATGTTTGAGGAAATAAAAGCTCGTGGTTTTGTTCCAGATGCTCGAAGCTACTCGATTCTAATCCATGGACTGATAAAAGCAGGATTTGCGAATGAAACTCACGAGTTGTTTTACTCCATGAAAGAGCAAGGCTGTGTGTTAGACACACGTGCTTACAACATTATCATTGACGGTTTCTGCAAATGTGGAAAAGTTAACAAAGCTTATCAGCTGCTGGAGGAAATGAAGACAAAAGGTTTCGAACCAACTGTTGTCACGTATGGTTCAGTCATTGATGGACTTGCCAAGATAGATCGGCTTGATGAAGCTTATATGCTCTTTGAGGAAGCAAAGTCAAAGAGAATAGAGCTAAACGTGGTAATCTACAGTAGTCTTATTGATGGGTTTGGGAAAGTAGGCAGGATTGATGAAGCGTACCTTATCTTGGAAGAGCTTATGCAGAAAGGGTTAACACCTAATGTTTATACATGGAACTCATTGCTTGACGCGTTGGTGAAAGCTGAGGAAATCAACGAAGCCCTCGCCTGTTTTCAGTCTTTGAAAGAAATGAAGTGCACTCCAAACCAAGTTACTTACGGGATACTCATAAACGGTCTCTGTAAAGTCAGGAAGTTTAATAAAGCCTTTGTGTTTTGGCAAGAGATGCAGAAACAAGGGATGAAACCAAACACTGTTTCATACACCACCATGATTTCAGGACTTGCAAAGGCTGGGAATATTGCAGAGGCTGGTTCACTGTTTGATCGGTTCAAGGCTAACGGTGGCGTTCCAGACTCTGCTTGTTATAATGCTATGATTGAAGGTCTGAGTAATGGGAACAGGGCAATGGATGCTTATTCCTTATTTGAGGAAACACGTCGGAAAGGATTGAATATTCATAATAAAACCTGCGTTGTGCTTTTGGATACTTTGCATAAGAATGATTGTCTTGAGCAAGCAGCTATTGTTGGAGCTGTTTTGAGGGAAACGGGAAAGGCAAAGCACGCTGCACGGTCTTGGTAGGTAGAGTTGTTTTCTTGAATAGGACAACAAGAAAACGCTTTTGGTTGTGTCTGATACCAGTCAAGTGATGATTCTGAACGTTTTTGATACAAGAATCCCAAGTTTTTGGAGATGATAATGTTTTTGACTTTGTGTATATCATCACTGGAAGAGCGAGCTCCTTATACATTTCAAGGAGGAGAAAGTTTAAGAAGAATGATATTAGAAATGAATTTCTTTGTCTTGTCAATTGTAATATAACACATAGCACGAGTTTGATCTTTTATGATCCTACCCTGAGCTTGAAAGCCTACTTATTGTAATACTTTGGATGAATGCATTATCTGCAGGTTTTGTTAGACGAGAGATATAAATGAAATAAATCTTACGCTCACAATCTTTATTATAGGGATATGTGTGTACGTTTATTTTTATCATTGTCTTAACGTTTCTTGCATGAGAGCAACACACAACATATCACCATTTCGTTAGCCCCATCTGTAATCTAAAACAAACTTTAATCAAGATAAAACAAAATCATGTATGATATAAACAGTAAATACAATTCGTGATATACTTCATCTATTCCTGGGTTCTCAACAAACCAAACATGTTAAATCAAAGATTGAAATACTTCCAAGTGTCATGTGAAAAGTCTATATGGTTCAAATGTGAGTGTCATAGATCAACAAGTTCTGAGAAACAAAATATAAAAAGCTCGCTTTGGTCTGAAAACAAACGAGATCTTTATTTTTCACTCACTCACTCACACAAGGGAAGATCCAAAATCGTCTACTTCAACTAATCAACACATACTAACGCCATTAAAAACTAAGTCGCTTTGCACGTCTTCTTGTTATGTCCTAGTCCCTTGCACTTGCTACACTGTAGCTGACGTTTTATCATATCCAACGGCTCAACACGCTTCATCTTCGGTCTTCCCGGTGTCCTCCTCGTAGGCGGAGGCGTCACGGCAACTAAACCCTCCACCGGCTCCTCCAGCATCATCCTATCCATGTTAGGCACAGGTTGAATTGACTCTGCATACATTAACCGGTGGCTCTCAACCGTTAAGTATCTGGAGCAATATTCATAAGGGCTTTTCTCTATACACATAATCACAGCAACTGCATGGCTGCAAGGTAACCCGGTAAGGCGCCAGATCTTGCAGTCACAGTCACACTGGTCGATATCAACTATGTTGATGGAAGAGTCTCCTCCATTAACCTGGAATAAGCTACCTTCTGGCGATGAAACCTGAAGTGTCTGTGCAAGTCCTATTTCTTTCTGAAGCTTCTCTTCGTTGGTCGGTGTTAGAGTGGTGACCCAGTCCCGGGATTGCACCTGACGGGTGTAGATAGATTGCATCATCTTTGCTCGAAACTCATCAATCATTTGTGTTATAGGAAACTCATGTGCTTCAGACACCCAGCTATAGAAGTCTAGGCCAAAGGTTGAGTACATCTGGTTATATCTCTCTCCTTGGAACAAAGCATTTGCCCAATGGTGTGGTTCACTTTCTATAACCCATGTACAAGCATCAGGTGATATATTCTTCATACTCTCCAAGGCACTGTAATATCCCTCGGGTGTTGTTGCATACGCCACAGAGTAGAAGTCGTTGAGCATATACCGTCTTGCTTCATGAGAGAACTGCCCTTTCAAATCCGTGTTCATCTTTTCAGCAAGCTGGCGTAAACAGTAGGCGTGGTGTGCGTCTTCAAAGACCTGAGGTATTGCATTCTTCAGACCATTCTGGAAATCTGCAACAAATGTGATTCTTCGGGACTCGGACAATGCAGATTTAAGCTGTTCTAAAAACCAAAGCCAGTTCTCCTCTGTCTCTGCATCCACAATGGCAAAGGCTACTGGGAATATGCCATCCTCGGCGTCAGAAGCTGTTGCAATAAGCATAACCCCTTGGTATTTTGAGTTTAAGATAGCGTTGTCAAGGAAAAGGAGAGGTCGGGAGCCTTGTTTAAACCCAGATATTGACGCATAGAACGATATAAAAAGACGATGGAAGCTCGAATCTTCTTTTGTCATGAAAGTGGCGATGCTTCCAGGATTCGTCTCCTTGATCTTCTCACAGATTAAAGGAAGTTGACTATACGCTTCTTTATAAGAGCCTTGGAGCTGCTCTCTAGCAACCTCTTTTGCCCTCCATGCCTGTGAGTAATTCAACTGAATACCATACTCTCTCTTTATATCCTCAGCAATATCCTTGGGCTTGTAGTCAGGGAAGGCTTTCAACTTCTCTTTCAAGATGGTTCTTACCCATCCTCTAGTTGCACGGTAACCAGGTTTGATGACAGCTCTCTCACACGTGTGTCTCGGGTTCATTTTCTTGATACATATCAACTGAGTCGTTGATAGCCTCGCTGCAGTGATACGCCACGGGCAACCTTGAGCTTTGCACTTGACGGAGACTCTATGGCTATCATTTTTCTTGTATTTGTAAGCAAACCCGTGAGCCACCGAATACTTGTGCAATGCATCTCGGAACTCAATAAAGCTATTAAACCGTTGATCAACACCAGTGATGACGTTTTCCCACTGCTGTATTGCCGTGTGATGTTTCTGATCAACCAAAACAAAGTTGCACGGCAAAGAGCTTTCATCAGGCATTGCCAAGTCAATCTGAAAATCATTTGTCATATCCTCATCAACAACATCATCTCCTGCAGCAGTGATTACAGGTACAACCCCTTCTGATGCAGTAGTCCTGCTTGACCTGTAAAATTAATCCACACATTAGTTACACATCACACGTAGCGAGACTAAACGACAAACAGACATCATAGCTGCAAATAACTTGAAGATGACCGAGCAATTCTAACTATGATTAGTTCAGTGGACTAAAAACAAATTATACACTAATCTAAAACTTCTAGAATGTTGTAACCTTCTGATGCAGTTGTTCTACTTGACCTGTAAAATTTATTCACACATTAGTTACACATCACACGTTAGCAACTAAACGAACAATTCTAACAGTGATCACCTCGGTGAACCAAATACAAGTTCTACACTAATCTAAAACTTCTTCTAGAAAGTTGTAACAATGGAACACAATAAACATGTACCTACTGGCTGGCATGTTAGAGACATTGACCGCACCAGCTTCTTGAGGTAAGACGAAAACCTCAACAGTCCCTGCATCAGAAGAGAACTTAACCATGCGTATGAAATCTTTATCCTTAGATATGGTAATAAGAGTCTTCTTGTTTCCAGGGAGGAAGTACTTAAGGGACATTGTCTCAACACCAAAACCAAAATACTCAGCCAACTCTGTCTTGAAATCACTCATTGAAGTGTTCTGATCGATGTCTATAGCAAAGGCATCGCCACTACCAGAGTAGGACAATGATCCATCATCTTTGTTAGTTACAAACTCTCCTCCTGACCGACATATAGCTATCACTTTGTTGGTAGCCATTACCAAACAAACCTATAAAACACAAACCAGAGTAACTGCAAAGTTACAATTTTTATTTTCCATTGACATGGATACAGTGTTAAAACTGAAACATCTGAAAATTATAAACCCTAATTTCACAAAACAACGAATCCGAAATTGAGCAAAAGTCATGATTCATACAGAAGAAGCTTAAATCTTAGGGTTGGAAGATATGATATCAGTGTGCCGTTGATTACGTCAGCGTAAGATAGGACGATCGCGAATCTGGTTCTCGTTTCAGGGAGAAGAGAATCGAAATTTGCCGAGCCCTTTTCCTCCGGCAGACGAGAGAGAGAGATTGAAACGTTCACGTGCGGCTCTAAGAGAGAAGGGTGACGTTGAAACGCAGCGTTTACCGTGTCGGAGATAAGAACCTAGGAACTAAAGTAGCGTTTCGCGGCTGTATTTATACGATTTATGAATTGTTTTTTTTTTTTACTTTTTCTAACTGTCCAGTCTGTCCTAGAAGTATCTTCGGTTCGGTAATAATATAGAGATATGTTCTATTATGTTAAACCAAATCAACCCAAAAGGCCCAAGCCCACTATAGATACGCACAGTTTTACAACCTTTCCTTCCTTGGTCCGAATCTTTCAGATTACACACAGAGACAGAGGAAGAAGAAGAAGAAGAAGATGAATTGCGCTACACCAGCGCTTCCTACTTCACTCTTTACTAACGGGTCACTCTCTTCTCCTCATAATATCTCCGTAAGCGCCACAACGTTATCTCTTTCTCCGTATGCCCAACAAAGTCTTTTTTTGTGACAAAATTTGAATTTGTGTGTGTTTGCAGAAGACTGACATGAACAGTTGTGTAAAGGTTAGTGATCCTGGTGGCTTTAAATGGCGCCTTGTTATATCCTACGATGGCACCAAATTTGCAGGTTCGTTACTGCCTTCTTTATAGGAGGATACAATGTGTTCTGCAGATATATATGTAGAATAGTTCTTATCTATACGTAATGCATAGCCATGATCCTTGAGATACAAGTTGTTTCTCCAACTTGTGTCATAGTTTTGGAACTTTCGCTCCAAATGCATTTATGAAACCAGGTGTTTGGTTTCAGGTTGGCAATATCAGGAGTCACCACCAACGATCCAATCAATGTTAGAGAAAGCCTTAACTCAGATAACAAAGCTCGAAAGAAAAGAGCTTCATCTTGTTGGTGCTGGTAGGACTGATGCAGGAGTTCACGCTTGGGGTCAGGTTCGACTTAAAACTCTCAAATCTCTCAGGAAAATGTTAAGATTCATCTGTCATTCTTTTTTTTTATATTGCAGGTAGCTCATTTTGTCACTCCTTATAATTATACCACCTTGGACAGCATTCACGCCGCTTTAAACGGTCTTCTTCCTCAAGACATCCGTGTCAGAGAGATTGGTGCAGCGGTTCCTGAGTTCCACGCTCGGTTCTCTTGCCGGAGCAAAGTTTACCGCTACCAGATATACAGCGACACTTTCATGGACCCGTTCCAGCGTCATTTCGCTTACCACACTGCTTATAAACTGAATGCTTGTAAAATGAGGGAAGCTGCTAATCATTTTGTCGGCAAGCATGATTTCTCTGCATTTGCTAACGCTACACGTGAAGATGGAGTTCCTGATCCTTTGAAAACTATATCTCGTTTTGATATCATCGAAATGGTAAAGATTCATCAGTTCTTGAGAAAGGTAGGGTAAGGGTGTTCAGATTTTGACCTTGTTTGTGTGTTTGGTGTTTAGGGATCTCTTCTACATCTTGAAGTTGAAGGTTCAGGGTTCATGTACAGACAAGTTAGAAACATGGTTAAGTCCATAGTCTCTCTAAACAGTGCCTAATAGGATCAAATCATTTGTTTATGTCTGCTGAGTCATTCCACATTTGCAGGTAGCTCTTCTGATTCAGGTTGGAAAGGAAGCATTAGATTCAGACATTGTCCCAATGATTCTTGAAACCAAAGACAGGAGAGAGCTGGCAAAGTATACATTGCCTGCGCCACCTCATGGTCTTAGTCTTGTCTCTGTTAAGTATAAGGAAGATCATCTACAGCTTCCACCAGATTGTCCTTTAACTAGTTTTGGTAGACATCACACTATAACAAAGTGTAAACTTCCCTTCTATTGAAAACTTTTAACATAGATATTGAAAGAAGAAAAGAAATACATTGTCTATTAAATTCTCTGAAGATTACAATCTTCACAGGATCATACTTTGACATATGAATAATCCTGAGGCTATGTTTCATAGAAACGAAGTTCCACCATGAATTCTTTCTGTGTTGGTGAGCACCTGAATATTTATCCAAACTCCACTTCTAAATATTATATCAGTGAACTCTAATCATTAAACCCAAGCTCAAATATGAAATATTTTTTTTCAATTTAATTAATCTTATTATATGAATTTTTTATAACATAATTATTTTTTAAATGAAAAATATTTTAATGCTATGACATTTTTATTTTTCCTATATATATATAGGTTTAGCCAAACACATCAAACGACGCTCTTAATAGTTACGAATTTAGATGCAACTTGCTTTTGTTTATACAAAATCTAACACACCAGCTAAAACCCTACATCATTCTATTATGCAATTGTAAGGTTTATAAGAAGATTAGGAAGTTTTTTTCGTAAATGTATTAAGAAAACTTTTTGGTCCTAATTAAACAAGTAAATATAGCTTAGAGAAGAAAAAAAAAGTTTAGTTTTCATTCATTCAAAAGAAAAAAAAAAGAAAAAGAAAAAGAAGTTTGATCATATAAGATCGAGTCGAGCAGAACAACTTAGTTTTATAGCTGCTCTAACTCGTTCCTGAATGTATTCTTGTTCTTCTCCTTCATGATCGCCATTTTCTTCATGACCATTCCCGTTTTCTTGTGGTGTGTTTTCACGTTGAAGTGTAACCTCAGTTCCATTACCTAGCTCTTTTGTTACATCAACATCTTGCTTGGTGTCATCCTCTTGTCCACTCATGATCTCTCCTTCTTGTTGATCACTGTGTGTTTCTGTAGATGCCTCTTCTTGATTGATTTCTTCATTAGCTTCATAAGGAGGAGCAGAAATTTTGACACTTGGTTGATTGTTCATCCGTTCCCAGTTCCGACGCATCCGATATTCTGAAACATATTGCATCTGCACATATACCAATAAAAATTCCACAGTGTTAATTAGAAAAAGCCAACCAAACATAATAAAATCATGACCAATATGGAACATACGTTACTAATCATGAGTTGACAAAGAAAAGAGTTACTAACCATTGTGGTAGAGTAAGAATAGCATGGAACGGTGTACATGTAAGGATGCTGTCCATAATGTGGAGCCCTAGACGTGACAAAGAAAAAAAAAAGATTAGTTATTCATTATAGTCAAAAAAGACATACAATGATTTAACTTTAATTAGTCTTAAGAAAATCTATAAAGAATTTACCAGTAGGTCGGAGGAAAATATGTATTTGGATACTGATAACTTGGCTGAAATTGATGCGATGCGGCCTGAGTGAATAAACCTGCAATTTTAGGGTTTATGAAAATTAAAAAACTGTTCATGGAAAGTTTTTTGCATTCACAAAATAAAAATATTTAATTAAGAGATTAAACCGTTCTGATATTGATGTGATGGTCCCGCCTGATTTAGTAAATCTACATAATTTTAAGATTAAGAAGAAGATTAAGCTCAAACCAGCAAAAAAAGATAACTATAAAAAAAATGAAAAAGTTTAGAGATTAAACCGTTTTGGTTAGACTGATTCGTTTTATTCTTTGCACGAAGGTAAGCCATATTGACATTGGTTTGTCTTCCATGAACAATCAGCCACGGTTTCTGACAAGCTCTATTGGCAGATTCAGCATCCCTAAAAACAACCTGCACGTAACAATAATTCAGAAAATATGTTAATAGTAATTATATCGAATTGTAATATAAAGCCCTATTATAAATAAGAATAATCTTGTGGTTAATATAATCATAAATCAAACAAAAGGATCGTTTCGTATTACCAAACGAACCCTAACGTGTAATTTGTAACTAAAAATCTCAGTTTCACAAGTTCTATGATAATCAGATGCAAAACGAATTGTTTATTTTATATATCAAGTACAGTTTTATAATAACTCTAAAGGTAACAAGAAAAAAAGATTATATATATATGCATGGAATTGAAATAAAGAAGTACTTACAAATCCATAGCCTTTTGATCTTAAATTTCCTCCTGGGAGACCCTCACTGACAACATTAGCATCAACAATTTCTCCAAAGTGTTCGAAAGATCTTCTCAAATCATCTGTGGTTGTTCTCCAGGCTAAACCTCCAACGAAGATCTTTGTGTCTCTAAAATTATCATTGTTTTGGTTTGGCTGAGACATGATAAGTAATCTCTTTCAAACCAAATATTTGCTTGTAGAGAATCGAAGAGGCTGAGAGACAAGCGAGCGCAGGGTTTTAGAATGGCAAACGATTTTTTTTTGTTTGAGGAGATTGTTTGGTGAGTATGGTGGGATGTTATATAAGTCTATGGAATTTTTAATTCCTTTGTGGAAAAGGAAAAAGTAAAAAAAAAATGTAAAGTCTGTTGCATTTATATTATCTTGATATATATATTATTCAACTGATATATATCTATAAGAGTTTTGACCTTTTTAATTTCGTAAAATAAAGAAAATTATCATCACTATCTATTATCTATTATCTTCGTTTTCTTAAACTGATATATAGTGATAAATGAAGGAAATTATCATCACTATCTATTATCTTTTATCTTTGTTTTCTTAAACTGGTATATAGTGATAAAATAAAGAAAATTATCATCATCAACTGATATATAGTGATCAACTCTTAAAAAAAGAGTTCTATGGTCGAGCGGTTAGGAGATACTTCGTTAATCGTTTTTGTGATGCTATATGTTGCCTGAAACATTGAACGAACAGCAAGAGGAGCTGCAGGAGAAGGAAATGTTTTAGTCTTTGTGGTGGGGGAAACAAGTGGAGTTATCACGGAGGATCATTGAGCGAAACCAGAAGGATCAACCGGTTCATGATGTCCCAAACGCATATTACTTCACAACCTAACTAAACTCTTCATCTTACCCTCCCTCTTGTGTTGAAAATGCTGAGAAAAACAAGGGTCAAATTATTTACAATCGATAACAACCGGCGTCTACTATTGTTTTGGTCAAATTGTTTGTAAGCAAATACTCACACAATGAAAACAATTTTCTTCTAAATAAGATATATATTTTGTCTTAGCTTAATGGTAAAAGGGCTTAGCTTTGATTAAATATGTAGTCTCTCTTTATTCATTAGATACAGAAGTGAGTGTATTTTAGATTTTGATTGGATACAATAACTTTAGATCTGTGTTTTATATCTTGTACTTTTTACGGTTGTTCTAGAGTTGTACGACTATTCGAGCAAATTATTGTCTTATTTTTAATTCTTGTTTTTCTAACTATTTTTTGATATCTTGGTTTAGTTATGTATTGATTTTTGGTTGTATATTTTCAATGATATCTTACTAATTTCCATTTTCTTGAGTCTTTGACCATAAAATAAAAATAATATCTATGAGATACATTGCTTTTCTTTTTAATTTTCACTCACCTTAGGCCATGATTAACCCGGATCTCTTAAGGTGAGTTTCTTAACGTAAAATTTGTGTTTTTTTTTACATTTTTCCCGCTAAGAGATCGTCTCTTATGGTTTTTATTTAAGAGACGATTCTTAGGTTTCTTTAGTTAAAAGCTAAGAAACGTCTCTTAAAAAAGTTAAAAACCCCACATTAAAAGACCATTGTTAATCATGCTCTTAGTTTGACATAAGAAATATAATATAGTAAATAAATTTTAATATATTTTGTCTTATGAGTTTTCTTATTTATTTTAAACTTTATGTTTTTATTATTTATTTTAAACTTTATATATTTTGTTATATTATATATTTCACTAACTTCAGTGTTTTTTTATTATTTTATTATTCTTTAACTTTTGTAAAAATTATTATTTTAATTATATTTTAATTATTGGTGAATAATATTTTTTACAAATTCACTCTTTTATTCTGTTGTGTTTGATGAAACGTAAATAAAATATCATAAGTGATTTTTGTTCTTTTTACTAAAAAATTTATAAATTTACTCATGAATTTTATGTAATTTTAAATTATGTTATGTATTCATTATATTATTGATAGAAAGATTAATATTAAAAGTTTGGTCAGACTGAATATAAAATATTTTTAAAAAATGATTCATGGGTTATTAGATATGTTGTTAATAGATTTGGTTTAAATAATAAAAATAGATTAGTTAAATAATTCTAAAAAAAATATGTTTTGGTGTCAAATTTTTAGATAACTTTTTTTGATGATGTGAAAGCAGGAAAAGAGAGAATTGTATTGTATAATTTTCTTTATAATATTGAACTCAAACATATCTATTTCGTATACGTAATAAGAAAGAAATATCTAAAATATTCATTTAATTTAAATTATAAAATTTATTTCTTCTAATAATTAAGTTACATAACAAATTTAAACAAGACATTCTAAAATACATAATGATTCTATATATTATAGATATGCCAAAATTAAGTATGTCCCCGCACATTTTATATACATAATTATTCATTATTCCATATATAATTCCACCATATATATATATATATATATATATATATATATATATATATATATATATAAGAACCATGAACATCACTAAAATCAAATTAAATATACAAACAAACAAGCAAAATATTTACATACACATAAAAGAAGAATTCAAACAACAACAATTCTACAAGGAAAATGAAAACACAGAGATCTTCATACGTTAGTGAAAAGTCTTTCGTGATGATCATGTCAACCATTCTCTTGCTCTTCATTTTGGGTGAGTCATTAGCTTTATAAAATTCAAACATAAGTATTGATTTTATGATGGCAATTTTTCAATGTGTGATTAAAGATTTTTATTTGGGTGATGACAGGACAAGCAAGTGCGATGGGTGTTCTCAACAATATATTATGTGTTGGTGGACTACCATGTCCTGAGAAGTGCGATGAAACGTGTAAAGAGAAGGGTTTTAGTAGAGGGATATGTTTAACTGGAGATCTCAATGTTGCGCAATGTTGTTGCCAAAAAAGGCCTACGCCATCGATATTGTCTTATCCCGTTACACCTCCGCCCACCATGATTACTACCGAATCATAATGTCATGAGAAAGTAAAATAAATTACTTATAGTATAAGATTGAATATGTTCATTGACATCTTGGTAATAAAATTTTCAGTTTTTTCAACCTATTAACTTTAAATATGTTCAATTTGGTTATATTTTTTAACTAAATTATCTAATTATTCTTATATGTCAAAAAATCTAAATATTTTTAAAAAATTCTCAAAAAGTGTTTGTATCAACAAAATACATATTACAAACATTTTTTTATTCATAAATACATACAGGTAAAAAAAAAAGATGTTTTTCGATTTTCTCTCTTCTAGACCTCTAATCTCTCTGAAACCTCTGTCTTTGATTCAAGCTTATGTTTGCTCCGGTAAACGATGATTGTGCACATGTGCCAGAGGCTCTCTCTCTCTCCCCTTCCTCTTCTACTTTTGCTCCGCTTCACCCTTATCTCTCACCGTCTGCTCCATCGTGCTTTGGCACCTGCTTCTTATGTCGTATATGGCTTGCCTTCACCATCCTCCAGCGTGGCTCTTCCTTTGCTTGGCCTCTCTCACTTTTATGGGATGGATTGAGTGTATTCATTGTAAGTTAAGTTTACATGAAACCTAAAATCTTTAAACATCGATTTTAATCACAAAATAAAATCATATGAATGTTTATAGATTTACTTATATTTATTGTGCTTGAGAAATTTTACTAAATGGATTGAATTTTAAATAAAAAACGAATAATTCAATTTTTTCTTATGAAATTTTAGATTTATTTCACCTTGTATTGATTTAAAATATATTTATGATGATCTAAGAGATATATATATTTATAGGTGGATAGAGTAAATAATTCATATTTTCTTTAAATTAATCACAACTATCCATCAAAATAGATAAATTAGAAATTACTAATTTATTTTTAATTTCACTGGTCACCAAATATATATAGCAATATTCCAATATATATAACAAGATAACTATAAGATTATATAATAGAAGAAAGGAAATATTCTTATACTCATGTCATTTTGCGAGTAGCTAAGCTTCCGTCTGTTTCGATTCGCGACTCTTCTTGGTTTCTCCAGCAATGTTCGGATCTGAAGCGCACAGAAAACCGGAACGGTTTCTCTGTTTCGAGTCAGGATGTCGAGTTGTAGCTCCGGTCGCGTGCGCTCGTTTCTGTACTCGGCGAGGAGACCTGAGTACTTGGAAGTAGGGTTGGTCTTCTTAGCAGATTATTCACTTTCTTTTTTTTTCTTGTGCAGGTTCAGAGGCTCTTTCTCTAATGTTGCTTCCATCGCAATCCACTTGTCTTGGGGAGGAGTTTGTGACAGTGTAGGGTTCTGACTTGGCGTTTCAGATTATCCTCTCCGGATAGTCCGGTGAGTAATGTGCTTCAATGTACGGGTTGGTTATGAGGATGATGAAGTCATCGGTATCCACCCTACACCGAAAAGAAAGTAACTAAGATGGAGACGGTCTCTTGGTATCAGGAAAGCAGTAACTACATATGGGTTATAAACCGTGTTCATTTCAATGGAATATGCCTCTTACGGTAGAAAAAAGGTGAACGGTTCCGTGGAGAGTCAAAACTGGCTAGTGAACCGCATCGGGTTAGTTTGTGTAAGGTAGTCTAGTTACGGATGGTTTAAAACAGCTATTCTGTCAGGTTCAAAATTTTAACTGATACCAGATTTCCGGTTCGGGCCGGTTTACATTAATATTTATAATAATTTAAAATATACATATAAGTATGTAATATATATTGAATAATTACCAAGAATAACATAAGTTAACTATCACTTTGCAAATATACACATTATCAAAAATATAATAACAATTAGGTTTATATTTCAGTGATTATTATTTAGGGTTTTGTGTTAAAGGGTTAAGTTGAGTTTTTATTTTTTTTATAAATATTTAAAAAATTAATTAAGTTTATTTTCATAAAAAATTAAGGTATTTTTAAAAATTGTCGTTCATTAAAAGTGAAAATAGTATCAAACTTACGGTAAAATTATAATTTACCCTTATATATTAAGCAAAAGTATTTTGAACTCCATGCATACCGTAACGATAAGACTCCTCTAAAATGTTGGAGCCATAATTATTTTTAATAATTTTTATAAAAAAAATTCATAATTTTAAAGGTCTTTATTTATATAAATATTTTTAAAATTTTTGGACCAAAACCAATGTTTAATTGTGTGTTTTAGGTTTTGCAAAATGAATATGCAAGATGCAAAAAGTACTGTATATTCTCGAGAAACATACCATAAAAGAAATTTAAAGATATAATGATGTAATATAATTATTAAAAAGAAATATTATAAGATAGACTTAAAATTATTTTTTATCACAGAAAAAAATGATCAAAATAAATTTTATTAAATGGTGTAAATATACATTTATATTTTTAAATTAAATAATTTAGACTTTAGAGTTACGTGGTGAAGTTTTAGTTGTGAGGTTTAAAATTATAAAAAAAAAAAACATTAAATTTTTTTTTTAAAATAATACTATTTTAATTATTTTTTAAAAATCATTTTTGTAATATTTTTTTTTTAAAAAAGAGTATTTGAGAGAATTGACCATTATTAAATAATCATTCAATATTTGTCATAAAAGTCTGAAAGAAAGAACTCCGTTTTCATATACAAACGCTTTTGAAGCCATAAAATATAGGTTCTTTAATGTTAAAAATCAAAACCCACAAAACTTAAGAACTTTGTTTTCAAATTTTTTGCTGCTTACGACAAATCAAATATTATATGCATAGTATAACCTAAACATTACATTCCAAAGTACTTCACAAATGTTAAAATTTTCCTAAGCGAGTTGTTTTAAAAGCAAAACCAATGGAACAAGAAGAGAAACAGACATACAAGAAGAGGTAACAAATGAACAAGAGAAACAGAAGATTCCGGAGGGGAAGAGAAAGTTAAGAACAGCCAAAACATTGTCTCAATGAGAGAAATCCAGATGGTTCAGGGATCGGTTCCTGAAGATCCTGTTTTGTACTCGGAAGATGTTTGAAGAAAGCCTTCACAGCTCCAGCCACACCATCCTCATCCTTCATCGCCTTTGCTAGAGTCTCTGCACTGCTCTTCACCTGCTCCCAATCATGCATATGCTCAGTTTCATTTGTCAACCAATGGCATTGCCATGAGCATAATTGCTTCCTGAAAATAACATTACCTTATCGTCGACCATGAAATTTATGGCATCTTCAAGCTTATGGAGTGAGAATTCGTCCACTGGGATTGGTGGAGGACCTACTCCTCTATCATGCACTCGTTCTCCCCAAAAAGGTTGGTCTCCAAAGAAAGGCACTATTGTAGTTGGGCACTGTGGGGTTAACAAAAAGCAAAACACTTAGCAACTACTAAAGTCCCATCTCAAGATGTAAACTTTTCAGCTCACACTCAAACTAAACTTACCGCTGCTTTAAGACCTGCAGCCGTTGTTCCAGCACCACCATGATGAACCTGAGAGCAGAAGAGCAACGTAATGTGTGACACACAATACTAAACATAAGAAAAGAAATAAACGACGAGGAGTTCCAGACTATTATAGACATACCACTGCCTTGCATCTTGGGAATAACCAGTCATGTGGGACATTATCCAACAAGTAGACAAAGTCCTTGGGTTCTTTCACTTTATGAAAGCCACAAGAAGCATATGTCATAACAATATATTACCAAACAAGCAAGCATTTAATAAAGGAAATGTCTTACAGTTTCCAAGGCCACCCCAGCCTTTGTTAATGATTCCTCTCTGTTTGGTTCTTTGAAGTGCTTCCACAATGATTTCAGTCATTACCTCCGGTTCTTGGACAGGCTTTACCACAAATAAACACAGAACCGTAGACACATTATTTTCACCATAGATAATGTTTGAACGATTAGAGGATCCAAAAGAAAACTCACGAGACTACCAAAGCCGATATAAATAGGTTTGTCACCAGCTTCTAACCATTCCACAAGTTCTGCAGGAGGTTCATAGTTTGATGCAAGATCAAGGAAGCAAAATCCCACTACATCGATTTGCGGCCCCCAGTCTGAAATGAATGAAAAGCAACGATCTAATTGCTATTCACGAGACAGAAAAGAACATCACCATTTCATCAGTAAGCTCATAAGCCATGCTACCTTTTGGCTTTGGGACTAGATGAGGACTCCACATATATCCATGTGGAATATTAGAGCCAGAGCTTTGTGTTCCACTTAGATAAGTAACAGGCCGTAGCTTCAATTTCTTTTTCCTAAGGTCATTTACCATGTCTCTTATTCCAAGCCAGATCAATGAATCGACAATTTGATACGAGAGCTGCAATTGAATTAAGTCGATGTTAGAAGAAGAAGTCAAGCTTTATAGTAAACCAAACAGATAATATCTGAGTAAACAAGTCTCACTCTGTATCCTGCTGGTTGTTTGACACGTGACAAAGGGTGTGGAAATTCACTAGTTGGCCTGGATCATCATTTGATAGCACAAAGATAATGTGAATGACTCTAAACAAAAACATTTCTAAAAAGGAAAAGTGTTTAACATAACATATATTCGGTAAGAATATGTTGCCAATACAAGACTTACGTCCAAGGCATGGTGAAAAATACGTGAATCGGTATCTTCAGAGCTTCTGCCACATGGGTGTGTCCTGAAATGGAGATTCCCAAGTTAGTTACCATTGGAAGAGAATCTATGATAAGTCAGGAAGCCAATCTCAATGCTTCACACCCCAAAGCTGTGAATGACATTGGTAGACAGTAATTCAAAAGTTACTGAAACTAACCATATGCTGGAGGATTGGCGATAATAGCATCAGCTTTAAAGGAAATCCCAGAATCTGGATCAGGTTCTTTACATGCTGGAAGTAGAGAATATATGATGTCTTTCATTTGGTTTCGTTGGATAGGAA
Organism: Moricandia moricandioides; assembly: GCA_905132885.1. Taxonomy (NCBI): domain Eukaryota; kingdom Viridiplantae; phylum Streptophyta; class Magnoliopsida; order Brassicales; family Brassicaceae; genus Moricandia; species Moricandia moricandioides. Next base: position 253,474 of record CAJHQQ010000191.1, on the reverse strand, counting down.
TCTCTGAAGGGCCTGATGGCAAAAAACCCTTGTTCTTAACCATATCTGCACACAATGTAGCAAGGAAGCCAATGAATGATTTGCTTATAACTTTGAAAGCTAAATATTGATTTAAGTAACAAGGAGGAAGAGAACGATGGGGAATGTTTTGGTAGATACATACATTCAGCAAGCACTTTTGGATCTCCACCTAAAGGATAAAACTCCAATCCAGCAGTTAAAACAAACTCTTTAAAATTTGCATGAGTTGCAAGTCTAACCCTATGTCCATAGTCCTGCATAATTCAAGTTCAGAACTTTTCATTATTTCTTTACATCAACCTTTTGAACATGAAAGAAAGAAAAATGAAGAAACAGATACTGCCATGCTTTCACAAGAGTCACCAACCTGAAGCCGTTTGGCTATTGCAACAAAAGGCTGAACGTCTCCGCGTGTTCCAACGATTAGCATCACAATCTGCATAGGAGGAATGTATTGAAAGTCTACCCCATCAATAGACTCATCATGACAACCACCATTTTTGGAATCATCACGGTCTGAAGCAATAGACTGTGGAATAACATCTGCTGGAACTTCAAACTCAACTGTCCCATCATGTTTCACATTAGCTATACGGTTCAGCAACTTTAGCTTCTTCCCAGCAGAGATTCTGTCGTCGAATATCTTAGCGGCATCCTCTGCAAGAATGTGAGTAACTTTGTGCTGCCTCTCAGTCTTTGATTTATGTAACCTAGGCTTTGAGGAGGATGATGATGATGATGATTCATTCCTATCACTGCTCGAAGATCTATCCATCGGCATTGACCATTGTCGAGTAAAGCTTCTATTGCCAGCACCTGAAAACCACACAAAACCCACAATGAACTTCAAGATCAGCCAGGATTGGATCCAAACCCGATAAAAGATCAAGATACAAACAAAGGAATCAACTTTAAGCCTAAATTGTTTCAATCTAATTCTTCTTCTTGTTGGAGAAGGTACAGATAAAAGGGTACCTGAAGATTCAGCCACAGCGATGTCGGCAATTGAGGCAACGGCAGTTTCCGGTTGGCTCTCCACTTCTTGAGAGCCATTGACGACGCCACCACCACCACCACCACCTTCAATCTCCTCGATTTTAACCGAAGCATGGTCGGAGCTTGAAGAAGACGAAGAAGAAGAAGAGGAAGACGAAGCAACCCTATCAAGATTAGCCGGTGATGTTTCCGGCATCGTATCCTCTCTCTCTCTCTCTCTCTCCACCAGCAGAGATGATCTTAGCCCTCCCCTTCTTGCGATATTCAAGATCGAAACTTTAAAAGAAAGAAAGAAAAATGTTTGATCTTTGTCTCATGCGTCACGTTCGGACAAAATGAGTCGATGTCTGCGTGATGGTTGGGCTCCGTGTTCAGGCAAAGATTTCGCAAATAACTGTCGGAACGCTGGATAGTTCCGTCAATTTTATAAATCGAAGCATCTGCCTCTGAATAAATATTCCTTAAACGCTGTCGTATGCTTTAACAGCGAATCTACTCTTTTTGTTATTTTCGTATTTACGTCCCTGTCGCCTTTTCCCTCCCCCCTGGATATTTATTAGTTTCATCATTATCACCATTTTTTTTTCATTATTACAAATTTCTTTTAACAAATTCAGATAATTTCCAATTTGTGCTCAAAAAGAAACACCTGACCTATATAAACTAAATTAATTTATTTACCATTATTCTCCAGCTTGTCTATATGCACTTTTGTAAATTATTTCATGGTTCATAGCTGTTATGGTCTAATGCTACTATTTTATTTCATTTATTTTCTTTCTTACATATGCTGTCATTTGAATGACAGTTCTTTATATAAAAAAACCCATTAGTTTTGAGATATGAAATTTAATTAGTTGGAAAATAAATGCCTCAGTAATTTAATATAAATAAAACTTTGAATCTCACATAATATATCGATGAAATATACAAAGATAATGGCTTACTATTCATATTTTGAAATTATGTGTACTTTTAAAAGGAAAAGAAAAAGAGATTAAAAATAGGGCAAATCTCTCAAATATCATCTTTGAAGTTTTTGTTAAAAAATAGACTTTGAGATAAAAAAAAATTTAAGTCTATTTTGGTCTTTTATCTCTTAAACTAAGACTCATTGATCAAGTTAAAATTTTTAAAAGTTCAAAAATATATGACAAGATGCAAGCATAAGGTGCTGTGGTGTAGTGGTTATCACGTTTGCCTTACACGCAAAAGGTCTCCAGTTCGATCCTGGGCAGCACCATTTTTGGGATTATAAATGCAGTGACGAGAATTAAGGCGGATTCTTTGTTCTTTCAACTCCACTCTTGAACCCAAAATGTTAGTTTTTTGCATTTACAGAGCATTTAATTTGATTAAAGAAATATACAAGAGTTTCATAAAGATCTTGACAAACTTAATAAGAAAAGGAAGCCAAAATTAATTACAAGAAACAAAATAAGGTAACACAAACTGATTTTGGACTTGGCTACACTGCAAAAGTAGGTAGAAGAGAAGAAAACATAAAGCAACCTACTTCCTTAGACTCCCTTTGGGTCTTTAATATGAAAACTACCAAAGGGAGATTTACAGAACTGTCTTCCTAAAAAGCCTACATGATTGTGTTACGAGTTTTTAAAGGAAAAAAAAAACGAGAAGCTTAGAGAAAGTAAACGAAACTTAGGCTTGGTTTTGGTAACTAGCACCACCCCTTGAACGACCACCATTACCCATTCTTCCACGTCCACGACCATAGCCTCTCCCACCATCATACGTGCCTCCTCGATATCCATCACCTCGGTCTTCGTATTTACCATATCCACCTCTGCCTCCACCATATCCACCATCTCTACCTTCAACATACCTGTCACCTCTATTGCCACCTTGAAACCCGCCTCCTCTTCCACCATATCCCTGGTCTCTGCCTTCACCATATCCATCCTCTCTGCCTCCACCATATCCCTGCTGTCTGCCTCCACCATATCCCTGGTCTCTGCCTCCACCATATCCCTGCTGTCTGCCTCCACCATATCCATCGTCTTTGGCTCCACCATACCCGACATCTCTGCCACCTCTGCCACCACCATACCCACCATCTATACCACCACCATAACCGCCATATCTGCCACCACCATAACTGCCTCTGCCACCCTGATATCCAGCACCTAACAAAAATCCAACAATTATATTGCATAGTTCATACAGACGTAAATAATGAAACCAAAAGAGAATAACACTTGATACAGAAGTGTTCAAAGCTGTGTGACAAGCATATGAACTAATCAATGTTGTATATATAATCCATACATCCTGTCATTTTCTGGCCTTTTTCTAATTGATAATGTTCTGACTTACCACGATAGCCATAGCTCCGGCCACGACCACGGCTTCTACCCCAGTTTGAATACCCGCCAACATTTTCTAATCAGATCACAATAAAGCTACAAGTCAGTTACAAACTAAACAAATATAAACGAATCTTCATCATGAGTCTAGGATTATGTTAATGAATAACACATATCAGTTTCTCAAAAACACTAGACTGCCATAAACTTCCCAAGTGAATGAAACGGAATGAATTTCTTCTATGGTCTATCAATACCTTGATAATCTTCTTGATAGTTCCCTTGGTACTTTCCTTGATAACTCCCTTGGTAGTTTCCATATCCACCTCTTCCCCTGCCTCTTCCTCTGCCACTTCCCCTCCCTCGACCATACGAATCTACAATCACCACGAAAATTCAAAATCTGTTGCATTTAATATAACAGTAACAGATATGCGTTCGCAAAAAAAAAGTCAAGAGGCATATTACCTTCACGGTAAGCATTGTAAGGAAGGCGGGCTTGACTTGCTTGATTAGGCTGATATTGAGGCTTAGACTGATGTATCGGTGCTGGAGCTTGGTACCTGAACACATTCATAAGCCTTCTTTATTATAATGCCTAAATAAAACCCTATTGAGGAGATGAATAAAAGTGAAACTTTACTCACCCAGGAGAATCTTGATTAAGCTCAGTCAACGACAACGTGATAGAAATCATGGAAACATGGCGTATCAACTCCACCCTACATCATACGTTAATTCACTTAAACCACCCAAAAACGGAAACAAAAGGAGCAGAGTATAATGCAAATGATACTCACGGAACAAGACCTTCCTCAATAGGCTCAAACACATCAGTAATGCTCATAGAACTGATCGCAACATCTTGATGCAAGCCTGGAATTTTACTCTGCAGTATGAATTACAAAGATCTTTAACACAATCAGATAATATTCATACAAGCAGCAGCCAAGCACTGACTTTGAGTATCTCAGAGATGGCAACCGTCTTGCTGATAGCCTGCCCCATCGCCTTCAACACAATCTCCTTCACACCTTTCTCCTAAAAGCACAACATTTCACGAATCAATAGAATCAGAACACACAGAGAGAGATGGAGTGTACTTGAAGAAGAGTGATGGCATAGATGATGTAGTTTCTGATAAGGCCAACGCTGGTGATACGGATCTCATTTTCGTTGATCGGCGAACCTAGCTTCGGTTTCTCGACTCTATTGTATCTCTCCATTACGAAGAACCGAGAACACTCACTACTCAGTGAACGCTCTGGAGAGGATGAGTTTGGTTCTAGAGTGATAGTGAGAAGCCCTTAATAAACCCTAGGAGAAGGAAGAGGTTGAAGGATTCGCGAGTTTCCAGGTGAACTGCATCGGGAAAGGCCGATGACGACTTTACGAAGCGACACTAAAGAGCCTTGCGCTATTTTGACTGGCCCGAAACGGTATTATACTTCGGGAACCGGTTCAAAACGGGTCAGCTTTTTTCGGATCCGGATCCGATTTTCATGGTGATCATATCATCTCTTTTTTTACCCGCGCGTGATTGACACGAACGGCCAGATATCCATACTATCTTCATCTTAACCCCCCGCGGATCGTTGATAACAAGATTTTTTTGAAAAAGTTATCTTAAATTTAAGAGAGTATTAAGTATTAACCCAAAATTTATGGACCGAAAAGTCTGATCAAAAGAAAGAAATAGGATAAACAATTTATTTTCATGTCATAATATATATACGTAATTTTTCATACTCTTCTTAATTTCACACATTTTAATTATATGAATATAAATGCACACATTCTAATTATATGAAATTATTTACTCTAATTTTCAAAGATTTAAACTCAAAACCACACAAACAAAAATTTAGTTTGATTTTGAATCTAAATTGATATTAAACTAATTAATTCATTTGGTATACAACCGAAAATAAAATTCTACCCGACATGATATCTAAATAGAACACGACCCAACATCTTATTAAAGAGTTGAGTTGGGTTCTATTTGAATATCACGTTAAGTCAGGTTTTAAATTCAGTTTGATACAAACTGATTTGATCGGTTTAACTGGTTTGATATCAATTTAGATTCAAAACCAATAAAACTGAGTTAAACCTTCGAATGTGTGTTTTCAATTTTTGATCTTTGAAAATATGGATAAATAAGTTTATATACTTAGAATGCGTGTAATTAGGACGATTGTGAAATATCAATTAGGACGAGTGTGAAATATTACGTGGAAATGTTATTGTATGCTACTTTTGGTCTTTGTGCGTCGAAATAAGTCATTTACCAAAAAAAACTCGTAAACCAAACTGTGCATTGTACCGATCCGGGCCGGTTTACTAAATAGTTTATCGGTGATCGATTCGATTGACTCGGTTCCCCCAAAATCCGGCGACCAAGAAGAAGAAGAAGACCGAGAAATCTCGCGATCTTCATAAAGTATTTGACTTTACTGGTAAGTAATCTCCTCGGAGTCCGTAACTGGATTATTGATTTTGTGTTGTTTACTCTTACGTGCTCTCTCGCATCCAAAGATCATAGCTTTTGCAGCAGAAAAGTCTAGGCTTTCTATTGAGACCCGTGAGTGTTTAGTTTACTTTGACAGCTGCTAGTTTGGGCGTAGGATGGATCTGGAAACTGAAAATCGAATAGCTTCGGTTCTGTTAAGAGAAGCAGCAGAGTTGAGGAGACAAGCTGAAAAGGATGGTGTCCGAGCTTATCTTGAGAAGCCTAATGTTAGGCATCGACCTAACTCAAGGTTTCTTACAGCGACTGTCCTTGGTGTTCAACAATGTATGCCTTTCTATCGACCCTTTACTTTTCTCCATTTGCGTTTTTTTTTCCCTTCAGCCTTTGAAGCCATTGCATTGCATATGCTCGTTTTTTTCAAGTTAATACTGTAAAGGAGAAGCCTTTTGAATCGCTCTAGTGTTTGACATTTTTTTTGTTCGTTGAAGCTACATGTTTTGGAAGAGGGGTAGTTTCTTTGTTGGTTAATGATTGAATAACGATAAGAAAAGTTGGTAGCTTCTGATAGTTTTGTTTGGGTTTGTGTTTCTTAGATAGATCCTCCGTAACAGTTCAATGTTATTTGATCCTGTTTGAAATAGAAAAAGAAGAAGATGCATCTTCTATGTGATTGACTATTGAGTACGATATCTTGTTTACACAGGCTTACGAGGGTTTGTGACTTACGTGTCTGTCTAGTACTCAATGTAGCTTAACATGTTAATTGCTTACTTTACATGTTCTGTTTCTTAACCGTTCAGCAAACCGAGCGGTAGAAACCAATGAGATGTGGAAAGCTCGGCAGAAAGAGATTGAGCTAGAAAATGAAAGGCTCAAAAGAAAATCAAGAGAGGAAAGCAGCAGTAGCCAAATGAAGCGGAGTGGTAGTTTCTCGAAAAGGAGTTTGGATAAGAGATGTAGTTCCAGTGATGAGAAAAGGGTTACTCATTCATCATCATCATCATCATCGGACAAAAGATTGTACTTGGACGATGATGAAGGCTTAGGAGATGATGAGATTGAGTCTTTTCTCCAATCACGGTAATGTCTATTTGCTAGCTTCTGTTACCTTTGAGTTTGCTAGCTGCCCTCATCTTCTGATTCTCTTTGTAAAATGACAGGAACAAACGTGGCAGAGGCTCTATTGGTCCTAGGATGGATGAAACTGGCCCTTATCTTCCCACCGAGAAGGTAGATAAGTTGCAAAGTTCTGATACAAGGGAACAGAAGGTAGTCCTGGGTCCAGAGAGACCACCTTCACTGAGACAACATTCAGATGACAAGGACCGTGGTCGGAGAATTAAAAAGGACTCTTCGAAGAAGCTTAGTAAGAACGACAAGAAAACAAAGAAGAAGAGAAAACATGACAAACACTAGACGTTTCTTTTAGTCGAAGATGCTGTTGACAGTTCATGCTCCAGCTTTAGTTCCAAACAATTTGTAGATTATATACAATTTGTAACTCCCATCTTCTCAATCTCACTGTGAACTACTGCCAACAACAACTACGAATCAGTCTGATCTGAATCTGTAGCTTGACTCACAGTCTCTCTTCGGTTAACACTTTATCTGCCAAGATAAAGCATTGATCAATTGTCTTTTAACGACTTTAACAAAGTCAACGCCTTTATGCTGCTTTCATGCTCTGTAGATGTTCTTAAGATATTTGATAACCCAACTTACCATTTGAGCACAAAGAAAGGGTCAAAAGTAGAAATCAAAATCACTTCATGAAGCAAAACATGTGTATATCGAAGTTTACTACACCAAAAAAAAAGAAGAACAAGATTGTTTGTTTAAATCACTCATTCTTCAGGTAAATCAAGTAGTTCAGCCATTGGTACTTTCGCCTCGATTTGGAATCCCTCTCCTTCATCCATGGATGTAGCTTTGTTCTTTGCATAATCTACTTTGAAATCGTAATCTCCGTCCATGGAATCCTCACCACCTGCTGCTTTCTTTGCCTTCTTCCTCATATTCTTCTCTGCTTTCTGCTTCTTTGTATTCAGCATGCTTTCAGCAGCATATAGCTTCTTGTTCTGTTTGCTTGTCTCTGATTTTGACTTTCCTGTTTCTTCCTCCTCTTCTGCTTCCATAGACTCATCATCACTCTCAGGATCGGCCTCTTCTTCTTCTTCTGTCTGAGTCTTAGACTCATCCTGGCATAAATAACCAACGTTAAACCATACCAAGCAGGTTATAAAGCAAATGGAATCACTGAGTGAATGTATTAACCGACCTCAATCATAGTTTCGTCGAAATTTAGAGGACTATTCGAAGGAATTTCCACAGGGTTAAAGTCGTTAACAGTCTTCAAACTCCCGATGAAAGAGGATTCACCACTGTAAACCTCATCGATGTTGAATTCTTTAGCCAGCTCGGTCACAATCTTTGATTCTGCGTGTTCACCTTGGTCCCTCTTTGGTGGCATTGTGTAGAATGGAATCTTACCTGCAAACACCATTCACAAACGATGAGGTTTCAAGATTCCAAGTTTGTGAGTTGAACTAATAAGATGACAACGCACCTTCATTCCAGTCATGCAAAACAATCCTCGCAGCAGCTTCCGTATCCACAACACCACCCTTCTTAAGCTTACCCCTAACGGTGGCAACTTTGTAAAGAAAATCATCAACTGCCTCAAAGCTCGGGATTTTGTAAAGAGTCACCAGCATTTGTGTCGAACAAAGCTTGAGAATTTCCTTCACTATATTTCCCACAAAGCAGAACATTTCACAGTTAGATCACTGAGATTTATACACTAACCAAGAGAAAGTACAAAACGATACTTGATTCTATGCATTATTACTAATTACCTGGACTAACTGGATCTTCTAACTTCTCGATTCTTTTACAGTTACGGAGAGCTATAGAAGCATCGTTTCCTGAAGATTTGAGCATCACAACTCCAGGACAATCCAATAACTTCACGTTTTTGTCCAAATGAACCTCTTGCAGAGATCTAGTCAGTCCAGGAGTGGCACCGACATTGACAACATGAGCTCTTTTCAAACTGTTAATAAGACTACTCTTCCCTACATTAGGCAGTCCGATAATACCAACTGTAATAGATTTTTTCAACTGCCAAACGAAACAAGAAAGGAAGGTTAATTCAAAACGGATGATGTATCTCAACCCAAGGGTGGTCAGATTGTAAATTTAAGAAAAAGTAACCTCATGACTTCTCGAGTAGTTTTTCAGCAACTTGATAAGAGTGTCTGCTCCAAGACAATCACTGGTCTGCAAAATATTGCTTGGTTTTGATGCCTTGGACGATTTCCAACCCAAGTTTGATCTCTGTTCCTGGGTGCTACATTTGAAGGCAACCGCTGGAAACTCTTCCCTAAGGTACTTAAGCCATTTCTCAGCAGCCTCTCGAGGAACAAGATCTGAACAAAGAGATTCCATTACAAAAAGTAATGACACCAACCAAATGAAACAAGCTACATTTTAAATGCCTACAGCACTAGCAGAGACTTGAATAGATATCTTACCAATCTTGTTCAGAAGCAACACGAGGTGCTTATTGGGACCAGCTTGCATCACCATCCTCTCCATGTCGGTACAACGTGTGCCAAGGGGATCACGAGCATCAAGAACCTCCAGAATGACATCAGATAGTTCAATGACTTTAACAAGCTCCTTGTAGAAAGCCCTCTCGGAGTTATCTGTGAAACAATGGACATCAGTGAATGTAAAAAGGTTAACAAGTGACAACTCTAGTTGAGTCAAAAACACAATAACACTCACCTCGAACATTGACAACTCTAGTTGAGTCATCTCCGCTCTTCTCCTCTCCATATCCTTCTGTCTTGGTATCCTCATCCTCAAGCAAACCAAGTTTCCTCTTTTTCGCCTGAAAAAAATGCAATTAGAAAGTGAGATCACAACAAAAAAAACAGCACTTCATACTAATCAACCAAAACCAAGAGCACAAAGGAAACGTCTTTAACAATTATAACCTCAAAAGACTCAAACTTTTTACAATATATCAAACAAATACTGAAGAAAGATGATATACCCTTTCCTTGCGGGCAACTTTCTTCTGCTCAATCTCCTCGAGAGCACGAGCACGTCGAGCTTCTAAGGCCTTGAGCTCCTGTTCCTTGAAAGGCCAGTCATTGGGGATACCTGGATCCTTCTCAGCTCTTGGCTTACGGTTATGGCCGAGCTTCTTAGCCTCCTTTGCCTTCTTCTTGTGATGCTCCTTAACCTTTCTAATGACCTTGTGCTTCTGCTTCAAGGTCACCCTCTTACTCTTGCTCTCTGCAAATTCAAAACAAATCAATAAAGAAAGATCTTTTTAACAACCCTGTAACTGAGATTCCTTTGAGAAGGTTTAGCTTACTTGTACTCCGTTTCGGCATCTTTCAGTCGAGCGAAGCAAAGAGAAGAAGCTGAGAAGGTTTGGGTTTATGGAGAAGGTAATGTGATGAATATAACGGCGGGAATTAGGGTTTTGCTTGGAGCTAGGTCCGCATTGTGTTTATACGTTCTTTTGGGGTTGGTTTATTCATTTATCGGGTTTAAAAATTTGTCGAACTGAACCGAACCGCGGTTCGGTTAGGTTCTATCCGATTTAAAATATGGTTTATTCAATTTGATTTTGATTGATTATTTATTCTGTATTGAATTTGTGGAAGAAAAAAAAACAAAATATTATGTCAAATTCGATACAAATCCGTTTATTTCAATTTATTCGGTACAAAACTGTTTGTTTCAGTTTATTAGACTGCTATAAACCAATTGGTTCATACATGATTAGCTTCAACCAGATGTTAAACCGAAAACCAAAATTTAGGTTTCGTTGAAGCCGAATATCCAGCACTAGTTTTGCTGGATTTGGAGCACGACCCGGCTAGAGCCTATCGTTAAAAACTACAAGAAAAAATGGGGTGAGAGAGGCTCGAACTCTCGACCTCAGGATTACTCAGATAGCTATGAGACCTACGCGCTAGCCAACTGCGCCACCACCCCGCTGTTCAAGTTCTCTGCATTAACTTTAATACCGTAAGTTCTGTTCCAAATCACCTCAGGATTACTCAGATAGAGAGGCTCGAACTTTCATGGCTTTCTTCTCGGATCCTCTCAGGTTCGGAAACTTTCGACCGTCAAGCTTTCTGGAGGTTTTTCACTAATTTTTATCGTCTTTGTTCACTAGAAAACATTCACTGGGGATCTCAGCGACCCATTGCTACTTGTTTAGCTCCTAGAGACATGAACACATTGGTCGGAACATAGTTTTCTCGAGAAATGTGTTGTCTTTAGATATCCAATTTGTATTTTGGACAGTCTCTTTCAGATTCGCTTCAGTAACTCGAGCTTCTTCTTCCTCTTCTCCACATGTTGAGTTGCTCTCTTATATCAGAGCTTCACTTGATAAACTTGAAGGTTACTAGTTTGCAGCGAAGGAATCACATTTCTCTTCTTTCTTGCAGGATTTGTTTCTTTACTTTCCATCTTCAATCTTCTCTTCTTACTTTATTTTTTTGTCCTGTTTTGAGTTTTATCTGGAATTTACATCTATTAACAAAAAGGTAAATACAATTAGTTAAAGTGGTTGCTTGATCACATCAGAGAACCTAATAGGTCTGTCATTTTTCACCTGTTCAAAGTTGTGGTTACATGTAAGAATCGCCATCTTCTTTCTCCGTCTTTTGCTTGTTCACCCTATTGTATCTAACTATTATATAATCTCAAGGGTTTTGGAGCATTTGCCTTCTACTTGGTTCCAGCAGCAAACTGAGGCTATAACTTCATGCAAGGAGCAGCCAAGTGCTGCTCTTTTGTCTTCTTTTTCTACGTTCAGAGACAGACTTTGTCATGACAGATCACAGCTTTGTTTACATTGTTTCATCTCTTTGCATCAACTAACTAACCCAATTTTCTTATTCGGTTCTCGACATATGAAGCTGGTCAGATGGGTGCTTGACGCTAAACAGAGAAGCTGGAGCATGCAGTTTTCAAACATTGGGATCCTTCGGTTTCCCTATTGATTGTCCAATCCCACTGGAGAGAGTTTTCAATCTGTTAGTGATTCCTTTTCACTATTCTTATCCTTTGATTAAGAGCACTACGCTTGTTCTGAAACTTACTAACTGATGTTGTGTTCTTTTGGGCTAAAAATAAAACAGAGCTAACACACTTCAGCCATACTCATCAACTCCGGTCAATGCCAGCATGAAGATGGTTTTGACATTGGGTCTAGATCCGGTCTGATTCTACTACTGCTGATTTGTTTTTGTTTTAGCTGGTAAAATTAGCATACGGTTGAACATAGAGATCCCTCTATACACAGAGCTTGTTGAACCGGTACAAGAGGCTCAATCACTGAAGTCTCTAATGCTGGAAGTGCAGTGGGACCTTCTGAAAAGGTCTAAGAGAATAATTACATTCACTTTTTGCTCTGGTTTAGTTCCAAAGTGGCTCAGATGTTTTGTTTGCATGATTTGCAGGTTGGAGTCTCACAACAATGGTATGATGAATTAGAGGACAACCTCGCCAAAGAAATAGTCAACCTGAGTTAGCTCAGGAAGAGGAAGAGCAAGAAGAAGATGATGGACGTAAATTATGTTGGAACTATTTTTTGAACATGATGAATAATATATTCATATGTCAAAAATGAGTTTTATTTGAATGAGAAATGGAGGTCCAATGTGTGTGATTTGAGAAATTTGTACAAAATAGCAAATACATACATTGGATATTTGATTGGATTTGGGGTTTAATCTTATAAACCAAATATATGTTGATCTTTTATATTGATAAAATATAAAAAAAAATTCATTTTAAAATATATTATTTGTTTGAATTGATCAAACAATAATAATTTTACTCTTTAATTTCTTGGTCAAAATGTGGAATAAATTCACATAATAATTGACAAGAATTAAACTCTCCATTAGTGCACCATGGAAGTTTCATTTCTTTGTTGAAAATGAACTTTGTGCTTCTCATTATTTTTCTATATAAAGGCTTGCTAGCATTATAGAAAAATGAACATTCAACAACAAAAGTTTACTCTCTCCCACTTAGAATAGTTATGCTAGTATTTTTTTATTTTGTGTCTGAGAGTACAACACAAAAATAGGTTCGTTAGCTTCTATTCTGAGTGATGCAGGAATAGTCGAAGTGTGGTTGTATCCTGGGATTCTGATTGCGCAAACACCGTCACACTGCGGGTAATTTAAGAATTAAGGAAAGAGTGTCTCGCGTCCACACGAAATCATTCTTTGTTAATCATATTTTGGTATCAAGTATTGTGATTTTATTTTTGTTTTTATCATTATATAAACAAATTATTCAGTTTGCCATATCGTAGAAATCATGGTCCTACAAATTACACATCGATTTCCCTGTGAATACAAGTCCTGGAACAAGCGAGGTAGGCCTAGAATCAGCAAGAGCCATAGTTTACTACTTCCATAAACAAAAATATAACTTTTGGGGGTTGTGCAGCTTATTGTTTATGCAAGTTTGTATTTAAGACTGTCCAAGAACGAAGAGACACAAGGTGCAAGCCAGGAAGAGCTAGCGAGAAGATTAGCAGATGTATTAAAGCCAACAAGGAACATGACGACGATGGATGAAGATTTGTTTGTGGAACTGTAGTTGAAGTCAATGAGAGAAGTGAGAGACATTGTTTTCTTGAGCCGGTGCATGTGCGTATAAGGTTTGACACGATGGATCATCCAAAAGCCTATAACTCAAGAGACGTTATCTTGACCGATTCTTCGGCTCAGATCAATATCTCTCGTTGACGCTGTTCATTCTCTTAACACATAAAAGAGACATTCACAGTGACATTACTAGATACATTACTAAACATTCATAATGATATATAATAATGTTACAATGATTCACATTTGCATTTTTAAATGTCTGTAGTTCGTGCCATCATCAACATAACATCCAACACTTTGTTGCGTTATGTTTTATTCACTTCATGGTCTCCATGCCATTTTTCCTTTCTTCAAACCATATGCTATTAACTTCATTCTTCGTTTATAATCTTCAAAATATTTTTGTGTATTTTTTAAATACAAATTGCACACGAAGCTCTTAGAGAAATGTAAGGCACACAAACATGAAAGCAACGAGTTATGGACACCATTTCATATTTACTTACATTATTAAACACTAGTTAATTGTCTATATTAAGAGAAATTCAGAAACTAACACCTGAAAAAACTAATTTTCTCCTCCCAATTTTCCTGACGGTTTTGGTGTTGATTTTTTTTCCCTTGATCTGGGTTTTGTTATATCTCGACGATAAAAAAACATACTAAGGTGGAGATAACGAGAAAACCCAGCCCTTTTCTCAAAAAGGATAAAGAGAAAACCCTAAGGTTTTCTTGGGAAAGAAGCAACCATTGTTTATGAAGGATTATAAGGTTTGCTTTGCTTTCTCTCAACATACCCATCTTTATTTTCCAGAATAACTCTTGTTTTATCTGAAAATATCGTTTTTGTTTCATGTTAACGCAGGCATTAATTTATTGATCTTTGATCACAAGAGGAGAAGGAAAAGAACAAAGAGAGATCTTAAGTTTCCTTGAGAAAGGGTTCTTCATAAGGGAATTGGAGAAGAGATGAATTGCTTTTCATGTTTTTATTTCCATGAAAAGAAAAAACCTCCCAAAGATTCTGATAACAGCCGCCGGAGAAATGGCGAGTTGACCGGTAGAGACAACAACAAAACACACCCTGGTAAGCTCAGAAAATTCTATATATTTCATTTTTATATATTAGGGTTTTATAAGTCTAGATTTGTGGTTCTTGCAGAGAATCCAAACAAGACTGAGAATGAGCAGAACAAGAACAATGATGCAGACCAAGAAGTGACCACCAACATTGCTGCTCAAACATTCACCTTCAGGGAGCTAGCTACTGCCACCAAGAACTTCAGACAAGAATGTATGATCGGTGAAGGCGGATTCGGTAGGGTTTACAAGGGAAAACTCGAAAAATGTGACAAGGTTAGTACTAACTAGTTTCAAGATCTCTCTCGAGCTTAAGTTGACTAGTTTGTTAGAATAAAAAGATATCGATAGTTTGATGATGTAATGATTGTTTTGGATTCAGGTTGTGGCAGTGAAGCAATTAGATAGAACCGGGCTGCAAGGGAACAAAGAGTTCATCGTAGAAGTGTTGATGTTAAGTCTCTTGCATCACAAGCATCTCGTGAATCTCATTGGGTATTGTGCTGATGGAGATCAGAGACTTCTTGTCTATGAGTACATGTCTCGTGGTTCACTTGAAGATCATCTCCTCGGTAAAAACCTACAAAAATAAGAATCAGTATTAACTGAATTTATTGGATTAGTTCCAGTATTTGATGATTGAAATGCTTACAGATCTAAGACCTGACCAAGTACCCTTGGATTGGGACACAAGAATCAGAATTGCCCTAGGAGCCGCAATGGGTCTTGAATACTTGCATGACAAGGCAAATCCTCCGGTAATCTATAGAGATCTCAAGGCAGCAAATATACTTTTGGACAATGACTTCAATGCCAAGTTATCCGATTTTGGGTTAGCAAAGGTAGGTCCTGTGGGAGACAAACAACATGTGTCTTCAAGAGTTATGGGAACTTATGGGTACTGTGCTCCAGAGTATCAGAGAACCGGTCAGTTAACCATTAAATCTGATGTTTATAGCTTTGGAGTTGTGTTGTTGGAACTGATAACTGGAAGAAGAGTTATAGATACGACCAGACCCAAAAATGAACATAATCTAGTGACTTGGGTGAGTTATGTTTTCTTTCTTTAGATTATTAGAGGTTATAAACATTTTAAGATGAATCTTAATATAAACAAACTCTACAATTTAAGACTATAAGACATGTGTAATAGTTTTAAAAAAATTTAAGACCAAAACCAATGTTTCATCGTGCTTTGCTCTGTTGTTGTGTGTTTTAGGCACAACCAGTGTTCAAAGAACCGAGTAGGTTCCAGGAGTTAGCTGATCCAAGTTTGGAAGGAGTGTTCCCGGAGAAAGCACTTAACCAAGCCGTGGCGGTGGCTGCAATGTGTTTACAGGAAGAGGCAACGATACGGCCACTCATCAGCGATGTTGTAACGGCACTCGGTTTCTTAGGAACCGCTCCTGATGGCTCCATCTCTGTTCCACGCTACGACGATGTTCCTTCTCCTCCTCTGCCGTCTGGTGAAACGTCCGGTGATGATTCTGCAGCAGCTGAGGAACGGGAAAGAGCCGTGGCAGAGGCAATGGAGTGGGGAGTTGCTTCGAGAGCACACTCGCGGAACCCTAGTGCAGCTCATTCATTAAACCCAAGTGCCGCACACTCCCGGAACCCAAGTGCTTCTTGATTTTTATGTTTACATTTTTTTGTCTTCTTGATTTTAATTTTTGGTTTGTTTTTTTCTTTTTCTGATTTCGTTTTAAGTTTCAGAGAATAGTGATAGAAGTTGTTGTGACTTGTGACCTTCTTCTTTGTGTTGTAATGTTTGTTTTGTTTCAATGTGTATATTCCAGCTTGGTTTTCATAGCTCGAGAAATGCAAATGCTCATGGATTCTTGTTCTTGGTTTTATGATTAGCACATGGATCTCTCCTTGTTTTATAATTACCGTTTTGTGTTTCTTATCAACATGATTCATAAGTATAGCTTATAGAAGTGAATAAAGATCGTTATATACCAACACATATATTGGTGAATTGGTTCGATAGTTCATAGATAAACGATATTCAAAATATACTAATTCATTCAAAAAATAACTTCTAATTACTATCCAATCTATTTCCAAATACTTAGTAATTTGGTAGGCGTAAGACTCACATCTAACGCATTCCTAAACGCATAATTTTTCGATGACAAAATCTTGAAGTTAATATAAACAAATCATGATGAAAATTCATTGAATAAAAATAATTAATTGCCTTTTTATTCCTTTTCCATCTAAGTCAAGTCATAAATTAAACTTGGAATTCAAAAAACAATAATCAATAATAGACTTGAGTTGTTGTAGGTAGCTAAAATTGTAGACAACTCAAATAACTTCTCAAAATCAGAAAATGGTATAAATCCTAAAAGGCCTTAGCATTATTGGGCTAAAAAGGAAGCCATATTGGGCCGATAAGAAAGCCCATAATCAAGCCCAAAACATCCCTCAAACTCTCTCTCTCTCTCGTTCGTGCTGGTTCTCTGATTCCGCTTTGAATCGCCATTGATTGAACAACTTGAAGCCGATCTCAACATCTGTCGATGTGAAGGTATTCATCTTCGCATCTTTCCCTTTTCGAATCGCTCTTTTGTATCCCTGAGAATCTTTTAGCTGGAAGAGATCTTTGATTCAAGCTGTACAATGTACCATTGAGAGATCGGTGAGCTCAAAGTTTGTTCCTTTTTCCTAATTGGGAATCGAGGAGATAATGTCAAGTAAGGTATGGAGATGGGTATTAGGTCTCACATACATACTCGCTGTTGCCATGATTTGGATTGCTGCCAGCTTCGTAGTCCAATCTGTGGTGGACGCTGGCGTTTCTCCCTTCTTGATCACTTTCATTTGCAACTCATTGTTCGTTGTTTACCTTCCCCTCTTTGAGATCGGTAGATATCTTGAAGATGCATATGGGAGTATACTGTTTTGGAGAAGCAAAAGGTCTCATTTGCTGGAGTTGGTTGAGTCTGAGAAGGATGTTTTGCTTGGACAAGGTGGTGTGGTATCAGATGTGTCTGAAGGATTAGAGGTTGTTGCGAGAGAGGAGGGAGATGGTGGTGGGATTGAATCTGGTGTGGAAAGTGTAGAGCTTGAGGTAGATGATGATGGTAGTGTTAATGTTAGTGGTGAGATTTGTAGTAAAGGGTTAGATGAGAAGGGACGTTGGACACGGATGCGTGTTGCTAAAGTAAGCCTTGTGATATGTCCGTTTTGGTTTTTGGCACAGCTCACTTTCAATCTCTCTCTCAAGTACACAACAGTTACGGTAAGAACATTGAGAACTCTCATTCTGAGACTACTTTTATGCTTGACCTAAGACTTTTTCATTTTTTGTGAATTGCAGTCAAATACAATCTTAAGCAGCTCATCAAGCCTATTCACCTTTCTTGTATCACTAATTTTCTTGGGAGAGAAGTTCACGTGGTTGAAACTCTTCAGCGTTCTTCTTTGTATGTCTGGGACCATAATCGTGAGTCTAGGTGACTCGGAATCAAACTCAACTGCAACAGCTAAAAACCCTCTTCTTGGAGATGTTCTTTCTCTGCTCTCAGCGGCTTTTTACGCTGTCTACATCACTCTTATACGCAAAAAGCTTCCAGATGACGATGAAAGAAACGGCCGTTTCAGTATGGCTCAGCTCCTCGGGTTTCTAGGTCTCTTCAACTTCTTCATTTTCCTACCTGCTGCTCTAATACTCAACTTTACAAAGCGAGAACGCTTCAACGCACTAACCTTGAAACAGTTGGGTCTTGTGGTTGGCAAAGGTATGCTAACCACATCCTCATATTCCATTTCTCATTTCTTTTGAAGTTATTATGGTCAGGATTTGATGTGTGGTTTGCGTTTTCAGGTTTGTTAGATAATGTGCTCAGTGACTATCTATGGGCAAAGGCGGTACTATTGACGACGACTACTGTGGCAACGGCTGGGCTAACCATTCAGGTTCCATTGGCAGCTATTGTAGACAGCTTATCAGGGAACAAACCAAGCTTCACCGACTACATTGGTGCTGCAGCTGTAATGGTTGGCTTTGCAGGCATCAATATTCCGGCAGAGATGTTTTGTAGATCCAAAGAAACATCTATTGAGTTAGAACCTGGGACATCGTCCACAGATTCTCCTCAGGTTGTGTCGGATAGCTTAGGAGTAGATTAGTGTCTTACGTGTTCCAAATTCAAATAGCCATGATGCCTTATATCGTTTTGCTCAGTTGTTTTCTGATATTTTTTTTGTCTCTTTTGTTGTGAGTAGTCTGTAAATCGTTGAACATTGATATACGAATGCAGCTGGGAAAATAGTAATACAATCGCTTGAGATTACTCGTATTATATAAACCACCGTTTTATATTGCTAATTGATTCACATCCTTTGTAATTTATGTTTAATATGTAGTCGTCTTCTTGATGGAATCAAGATATAGTCACAAAATATATTATAAACAGCAGCCATCTTCTTGTTAACAGACGCACAACAAAATGGAAAGAAGAAAGAAAAAGAGGCAACAGAAGAGAAACAAAAGCTGTCTAATCTTTAGGACAAAACACATTCTAGTTAGGCAAGTAAAAGCCTACACTTGAGAAAAGATCTATATATAAAACAAATGAAGAAGAAAAAAATCGAAGGGTAGTGCTAGTAAGATGCGTTGAACATGTGAACTTGGGGCAGCACTAAGCATGTATTGCTATGACATGGAGTGAAGTGACGGTTTCTTAGTTACCATTGTGAGCTATCACCCATTTTGTTGGACTTGGCGGTGGATTTGAATAATCCAATCAACGTAACTAGTCGAACCGCCCATCTGGTCCTCAATAAGATGTCGGAGGAGAAGGAAGCCTTCTCGGGGTTGTTCTCCTTGCCTCACTAGGAAACACATGGGATGGTATGACGGATCATTCTCCCTTACTTTCTTTATCAGCCTCATTAGCTTCTTCGACATCCCATTCTCTTGCTCTTGCAGTGTAACCTAAGCCCCACCAACAACAAAGCCACAGGCATTGTGATTTTACAGATACTTAAAAAGCAAGAAACCAATATCGATGTATATAAACCAGCATAGTATGAATAATTGCATGTTATGCCCGTTCATAAATAAATATATATATATGTAAGGATGCATGTAAATAAAAAAGCATACCCTTGAGAGCTCTGCTGCAAAGTCAGCCCCAAGAAGGTTTTTAGCAATGTCAGGTGAAAGCATTCGGCCAAACCACAAAACCAGTCGAAAACCATCATCATAAATGTAAAGGCCTCTAGAATCCAAACTCTCTGCAGCCAGAGGCAATCTCCTTAGTACGTCCTTGAGGTCATCAAGGTCTGCTGATGGCTGCAAACATGTGAATTCATAAATTATTTTGAGAATTTTCTGGAAAAATATGTTTGATATTGTACATTGAGAGATGCACAAACCTTTAAGAGCCACTCGTCAACACGGAATAAATTGGGATATAACAGTTTCAATAGCTTCTTGACAGGCAGAGCCATCATGGTGAAGCCTGCCGCACAGCGCTCGTCAAGTGAAGCATCAGCAGGTCCACCTTGAAGAGGAGTGGACTTACAAATTGCCAATCCGTACAGTGGCAAGAACTTCAGAGACACTGGGTATATTAATCTAGACCCCAACCGATGCTGTACCGAGTGAAGATTACGATACTCTCTGAGAGCTTTCACAATCTTTTGCTGTATAACATTTCTTGCATCATCCAATTTTGCGGACAAAGTTTTCTCAATTGCTGCAGAATTAGAACGGCCATGAGATGGTATCCAAAGTGCATATGATGCTACTGTGAAAAATTTGAATGTACCCAACCTAATCTAGTATATACAGAGACAATGGAACCGGTGTCTGCTTGTCTATACATCTCTCCAAGATCTGTAACCACTGGTGCAACAGCTGTGTGAACCCTTATACGCCTCTCTCCGCAAGAAGCAGTATATCTTAGTTCTGTTAAGGATTACTAAAACCAAATGATATGTTGTACCAGCTGAAAATAAAACTTCAAACTGAAGTATGTTTTAAATATCAACTATTCAAGGATACAGTAAAGCGACTTGAAAATACACCGTCTGGGTTGTTAGCAATGTCTCTTCCAGAGTCAGCTGCATTGCATATGCTTTGTCACAGTCAACAGCAGGAAGAGCAAGCAGGTCAGTAGACCTTAGCATGAAGTTCCCATGGTAGGAAGAGAAACGAATTCCTGCATGCCAAATATATAAGTTCACATGTAGCATACCAACGAATTTCGCAAAAGTGACAAAACATGTAACACAAATAAATATCCTATCATCAACTGTTAAACCTTTTCCGCATCTTATTCGCATAACGGATTCCCAGGCAGTTTCCCTTGTAAGGTCTCTAGCTAGTTCGTGTCTCAACTTATCTCCATGAATAGATGATTGGAAGCCTGGATAATAGTACACCTGTCCTCCAGTGTATTTTGCCAGAGTCCCTGCACAAAGCAATGCATTTTACTACATAAAACTAATGAAGCCTCATTTGAAACAACAATATTTGACGGAGGGGAGAAGACCCCACTAACTAGCCACTGAGTCCAAACCCTGAAAACAAAACATCAGCGATAAGCCTAACGTTCACGTACCTAAGGAGGCAATGTCAGTGTACTTATCACTGAATGCATAAACATTAATTCCTATCTGGAACTTGGTACAATCCGCAGCCATTTGCTTATAGAAGGTGTCTTCAGCTACCCTTAAACTATACTCTTTGTCAGTTCCATAGACACGAGGATCGTCTCCGCGCAACTTCAACCGCCCAGCACCCAGAGAAGGTAACGAGTTCTGGAAAATTAGCAACTTGCCACCAAGTTGGTTCTGAAATAGAGAGAGAAAACAGAGTCAACTAAAAACTGATATTCCAGAGGAGGTTCCACATAAGATATCAAATGAATTATGTGATTCTCATTTGACATGGCAGCATACTAACTAACCATAACCATGTACGCCGCTTTCAGGGCTGGACCAAAAGCCGATTCCACATTGACATTATTTTGAAACATCAGAGGCAGACTGTCCAAAAAGGCTTCCACCACGTTTCTCGATTCAGATAGATTGACAAGGAGATCATCCGGCAATGGGACAAATATCTCATCTAAGTCCGAAACCACCATCATTTGTGGCTGGCTTAAAGATGACTGCATTACCAAGGTCCAAAAATAATACATGATGAAGGCTAAAGTATTTCAGAACCAAAATTCCTGCGTATTAAGAATTCTTTTACCTTCATGTTGTAAAAATGTAAAGTGCTGTCATAAGTAATAAATCCAATTTGAGTTCTAGGATAACCAGGCAGGTTATCCAAACAAGACTTGATCGTTTGAGCAGCAACCTGTCAAAGGAAAAAAGGGCAAGTGTAAGATCTAAATTTGAGGACAGCTTGCCTCTAAAAGAAAGTGTGTGTCTAATCTAGTCTAGATCCATCTGCAGGTAGTGTATTCATAGATTGGTTCTTACTAACTAAGGAAGAATAATTGTAATGCACAGAAGAATTACAAGGAGGAATATTAACATTCAGCATCTTACAAGGAGGAATATTAACATTCAGCATCCTTACCTCAAGCATCCCGCTTTTAGCAGCCGAAAATGAAACATCAATGAGGAAGAAGTAGATGGGTGGCATTGGAGGCCGAACCATGTATTCTGTTGGAGCAATGATTTCAACACTGCCCTTTGTCAGCTCAGGCCGTTGGTCAATGTCCATTCTTCGGCCAGTAGCATCCAAATGTGAGAAGTATTCACCAGGCACTGAACATGAAATTTGACCCGAACTTTGAATATTCATGTTAACATATGCCTAAATGTACTGAACATTTAGATCCACCGAACAAATAATTTGTGGAAAGTAAGGGCATTCCAATAACTGGACAAAGATGACATTCCACCATAATAGAAAAAAAACATACACAACATAAAAAAAACAGTTCCTTGTAGCTTTCACTAGATCCATTTACATGATTCTACTCCCTGGTGATAGCCACTTCCTCATAAAGAAAAACCAGAGAAAACCACAAAAGGCAATTTAAGCACAAACAGATTATACAAAGAAAGACTGAAAAAACTGATCATTAATAAAAGTTTAGAGAGAGAGAGAAATTACACGACGATTAGACAAGGCATATTCAACCAACAACGACGTTCTATAGCACTTTGGTTAACAAACCAATCCTGAAGATTTGGAAAATTACCATCATTAAGCATCGAACAGATATTACACCGCCACTTTCTTCCAGAATCTGTAAACGTCACATAGGGATTCACATAGGTACGGCATCTTCTGCAGCGGATGATGCCACTTGAGCCAAAATCAATAAGTGGTACTTCCTCCTGAACAAATACAAACGATATTTTTCAAAATAAGGGAAAAGTTATATGGGGCTCATTTGTAGCACTTGAAGAGTTCCAGATTATCGAAACATGAACGTAAAGACTAGATTGTAACTTGTAAGCTTGACAAATACTAACCCCTTCAGGAGCCTCAGCAAGTGGACAAACCACAGCTCCTAGAGGTAAATGCCACCTCGACGCCAGAGACTGGGAACTTGGTATAGCACTAGTTGTCAGACGTAGATATCTAGAATGGCAATTCATAGGGTACATTTCAGCAAATGAATTTGGCTCCACGTCACCATCCAATGGCCTTGGAAATGAGGCTTGATCAAGTCCTGGCTCAAGCGAACCCGGAATATTTGTAAGGGATAGCGAATTGAAATCTTCAGCCAAGCCTTGTACGTTGCTGGTTGGAGGTGCATAGCTCGGATGCATGTTCTGCTGTCCTGGATGCTGAGGAAAACCTCCTGTCTGAGGAGGATATGATGACGGAGGAACCTGAGATGCAGACTGGAATGGCACTGGGGGACCCTGTAAGACCTGCTTGGTGGGATAACTAGGAAAAGAAGGCTGTGGACCACCAGCACCGGAATAAGACGGATTAACTGGAGGCATCGACTGTTGAAAACCTGACGCAGGGGGCGAAGCATATCCTCCAGGTACACCAGAAGGCATACTTTGTGGCGGAGGCCCCATTGGTTGCTGTGGGCGAAGAGACATTGGAGGCGAAAAGTGACCTGCAAGAGTTTGAGTTGGTGGTGGACCACTAGGGGGAGGGTTTTGTGTACTCGGGAATGGAGGAGGAGTTGGAAACCGCTGAAAAGAGCCGCCACCAGGAGGACCATAAGCTGTAGAAGATGGCGGTGGAGGTACAGGTCTACTCCCTGGAATCTGAGAAGCCAAAGCAGGTTGTACAGGCCTAGGAGGACCAGAAGGTGTGAAAGGCGTTGTAGGTGGTCTAAAGCCAACCGTCTCTGGTCCACGGGATTGAGGTGGAACACCTGGCGGCGGAGCAGATGCGAATGGAGAAGAGGAGGAAGGAGGCCTAGCCGGAAAACTCGGATAACCCTGATTCTCCGTATTCATTACTGCTTACAACAACTTAACACCTGAAACTGTTATAGGCAAGCAAGGGACCAGATCAATTACAATCCTAGATTCTACCTATACTCATCTAGTTCCCGTTCACAGTACTAAGCTGTACAGATCCGCCTCTGAGAATACCTAGTTTCAATTCAAAATTCAAAACTGGCAACTTCTGCAATGACCTTTCGCGGCTCTTCTCAAGACGATCTTCTACTATGAATTAGATCGAGGAACGTATTAGAGAAACTCACTCTCCGTTCACTTCTTCTAAAGCTCGGAAAGATCTGGATCAATTACAGTTGATTATGAGCTGGAGAATTCTAAATTGTCATCAGTTTGATAATATGGTTAGAGAGAAAACACTACCTCGAGTGAGGGAGAAAGCTCGAGAATCTGCGCAGCAGGTAACTGATTCTACAGTAACGATCGGCTTCAGATCGTGAATCATGCTCGGTGAAGGAGACGATGTGCTATATGGGCCGATAATTGGCTCACCAATTACTGGGCCGAGATCAACTGGGCTTTAGGTTATGTAGTCCAAGTACTGAGGCCTATCTTTCTTCACTGCGAAAAAGAAGAAGATTAATGGTAATGGATAGTTCTGTCATTTACACTTTTGATTTGTATTGAAAAATAAAAATTTCGTCAACAGCAGGGTTCGAACCTGCGCGGGCGAAGCCCAACAGATTTCAAGTCTGTCTCCTTAACCACTCGGACATATTGACTCTTTTGGCTTTTGTAACCTCCATAATTACAATTGAACAATTGAAGTATATGTTGATAGAAACAAAATGTACTCGCATAATGTAATGGGAGACTGGGTTAACATCAAAGTCCATAGCTAAGACATTGTACAAATTGGTGATACATAGCATGGATGTTTTCTTCCTCACTCCTAAACCTCTTTAAACAATTTTCATATAGCATGGCTAAGACTCCTTTACAAGACGCTACATCAGTTATAATTTCATGATGAAAGATCTATAAGAAAAGTTTTTCAGAAGATCATTCATGTGCATATTGTATCTACACCATCGTAGAGTTATGGTTGTTGTTTTCATTAACCCGATAACTTGTTAGTCCTGATACAAAAAGATTGATAATTCACATTTATCATCAGTAAATAAAAATAACTTTTCTTTTTTAACAAAAATACTATAGGAATATCCTTAATTTAGATAATTTTTCACCTCAGGACTCGTTCCTCCTTGATCCTTGTTCTCCATTTTAAAACACTAACACCCACAAAAATTATTAGTCAATAACAATAAAAAAAAACTAAGTCTAAATGATACAAAGTTAATAAACATTCCAAAAGAAAACAATAAACAAATTACCCAAAAATTAGAATTTCCAATCTAAGCAAAAACGATGTTCAACACACACTAAATTCGATGCCAGAGATAGTAACACTTGCATTATTATATTTTTTTTGCATGGAACATTTTTAATAACTTAACTAATCGTTTTTATTGATTGGTCTCCGATAATGGAGAAAGGTTGTGGAGTTAAATGTCGGCGTTAAAGAGCCGTAGTAACTCGTTAGCCGGACTAACACTAGACGCTGTTCTTGGCGGCGAGATCCTCATACCACCACCATCTCCACCGTCACCACCGCCTTTACCGCAGAAACCTCTCACAACAACAACAACAACAAGCCAAACGCTATTCGATATCATACGCGACGAATACCACAAGGAAGGACACAAGGACCGAGCCACGTGGCAAATATTCCGCGAAAAACTCCGTCTCAAACGAACTGGTTCTGCTTGGACCTCGTCTTTTCATATCCCCGCCTCGGATATCCTTATCCCCAATCCCAAACACATCGCATCAGCGTTCCGATCACAATCTGCCGGTTTAGTCCACGCGATTCCGATGTCTGATCCACCTGGCTCCTCGGGACGAGGGATGTTCACTCGCGGATCTTCAATGCGGGTCGGGTCGGGTAAAAACCCGGAGAGTTTCGCCGACGTGAGCGCTCCGGGAGACGGACCGCCGTCGGGGAGCTTCAAACCGCAGTTCTCACGGCACGATTCCGTTAGAGATCACGGTGACGGAGATGATGATAAGATACGTCGTCATCCGGTGGTGAAGTTTGTTGATGAGAGGCAGATGTCGGCGAGAGAAGCGGTTGCGGCGCAGGAAGCGGCGGAAGCAGAGGCTGCAAGCGACGATGAGGAGGAGGAGGGAGATGGTTCAGGAGAAGCGGAGGAGAAAGGTTCTGCGCCTAAGCAGACGATGTCGCTGATGGATCTATTGGAGGAGACTGATAGGCAAATGGGGTTAACGGGAGCAAGATACGCCATGGATGAAGAAGAAGATGACTACGAAGAAGAGGAGGAAGAGGAAGAAGAAGAAGAAGAAGATGGACACGGAGAAATGAGTTGCTGCGTTTGTCAGGTGAAGATCAAAGGCGCGACTTTTACGCCGTGTGGTCACACGTTTTGTAAGCTCTGTTCTAAAGAGCTTATGGCTCAGAAAGGTCATTGTCCTGTTTGCACCACCTTCGTCCTCGAGTTCCTCGACATCTTTTAGAAACAATCTTTTGAGAAAGTTTGAAACTTTTTTTATTCTCTGACAAAAAGATTCAAACTTTTATTGCATATGAGACTGTAAGAGAAAAAACTTTTACTTAGACCACTGTTTTAAACATTTGAGCTCAGCTATGGTTAACAAGGTGGTTGTGATGGGGACATCGATCATGTTGGGTCTGACCTGTCTGCTCGAGTCTTGTGATTCTTATACCGTATGTATAGTGAGTGCCTATGTGCTCGTTATATCTACGTTGTAAATTTGTAATTAATCTTATTTTGTTAGAGTCTAATCCTAACATGATCTTGGCGCGTTTAGGAGTTAGTTAAATCCGTTACCTCTATGATTTCGTGGCTTAAACTGCTTTCTCTCAAGTCTCACGACACTATAATCAGGTTCCCAAGAGCGCTTAACAGACGTAGTCAAGTTCCAAGCGCAAAATTTCCCACACAATGCTAGACCGGTGTTGAATCCATATCTCGGTCCATGATGTAATATTATAAAAAGATGTAAAGGGTGGAGATTTTCGTATTAATGATCAAGAGTAAACAAGCTCGGTCAATTACAAGAACTAAAAATGCTCGTCTAAACAAATAGTCTAAACAAGTATCTTTCGTAATTTGGTCTCTGGACGTCTATGACGAGCTCGTCTAGTGCCCGAGGTCGTCCTAGACTTTGGTGGTGGTTTTGGAGGCAGTGCTCTCCTTTCTGTACGTTTCTGACTGTCTTTTCAATGGGTATGGCACATTCCTTTTATAGTAAAATACTTTTGTCTTCTAGCGAAATCATCATTTGTTGTTTTAACGGGTCAGACCTGATTTTGGGCTTAGCTCTTAATGGGCCCGTGCTAAGCCCATCTCCAACAATAGCCCCCCCCCCCCCCCCCCCCCCACAGTTCGCCAACTGTCGATTCTTGGTGAATTCTTCCGGAATCTTTTGTGTAAAAGAAAATCAGGTCTGGATTATTTCGGTCGGGATTTTGGGTGACGTTTTTACTCTCTATATATATGGGGTGTTGGTCTTTATTTTATTTCTTGTCTCCTTTTGAAGTGGCAAGGTAAAAATTTATATATCTTTTGTTTTCTTCTCTCTCTCCCTTATCTCTTTGTTTCATTATTTTTTTTGGGTGGTCCTCCTTGATTTCTTTTTTGCCGACATCCCCCCCTTTTTCCTTTTGTCGATCCGAGGTGTGAGCTTGCACGGCTGAGGCGGGTTGTGTCGAGGTCGTTGGATCGGGGCTGAGGTCGTCGGGTGCTTCGCGGGTGGAGGTCGTCTAGGGTGGAGCCGAGGTCGTCGTCGCGGCTGAGGTGGGTTGTGTCGAGGTCGTCGGTACGGGTTCGGGGTCGTCTAAAGCGGAGGTTGTTTAGGGTGGAGCCGAGCTCGTCGTCGCGGCTGAGGTTGGTTGTGCCGAGGTCGTCGGTACGGGTCGTCTAGGGTGGAGCCGAGGTCGTCGGGTCCGATCTTGGTCGTTTGGTGTTCGTGTTCGGGGTTGAGATCGTCGGATCTTGGGATTGAGCTCGGCGGTTTAGCCTTGTGGTCGTGGGTTCGAGCCCCACGGTGGGCGCCAATTGTTGAATCCATATCTCGGTCCATGATGTAATATTATAAAAAGATGTAAAGGGTGGAGATTTTCGTATTAATGATCAAGAGTAAACAAGCTCGGTCAATTACAAGAACTAAAGATGCTCGTCTAAACAAATAGTCTAAACAAGTATCTTTCGTAATTTGGTCTCTGGCCGTCTATGACGAGCTCGTCTAGTGCCCGAGGTCGTCCTAGACTTTGGTGGTGGTTTTGGAGGCAGTGCTCTCCTTTCTGTACGTTTCTGACTGTCCTTTCAATGGGTCTGGCATATTCCTTTTATAGTAAAATACTTTTGTCTTCTAGCGAAATCATCATTTGTTGTTTTAACGGGTCAGACCTGATTTTGGGCTTAGCTCTTAATGGGCCCGTGCTAAGCCCATCTCCAACAACCGGGGGGTTAATCAGTGCATATTATAGGTTAATCAACAAACCCAATCACCAGCATTTCATGGTTACCACAATCACCAATCACTATAGTGATGTTCTTTTTGCGGTTGCGTCTGAAGCTGCGTCTGCCGCAGAAAGTTGTGTCTACCAAACAAACATTACTATAGTAGGTTGGACCACATGGGTCTAGTTCGTAATTGTCATCTATGTTCGTCTGTATTTTTTTTTTGTCAACACTCATTCAGGAGATTAAGTGGTTGTCGAGTTTGAGTCGTTCTGAAGAAAACAATGATCATCGCAATTGCAAGCCCGTGACCAACCATGGCCTTGATAAGTTTTCTTCGTAATATTATTTGGCTAGTTATGTACAACCCTAACACGGAAGTGTCTCATAATTTCACAATGACTTAGATATTCGAAACAACTTGGGGGTTACGGAATAAAAAGTGGGAGAAAATCGGGAAAAAAAGTTTTGTTTAAAGGAAATTTTTTGTAATTATCATAACTGAAATATGAAAATTATCCTAATATAAGTTGTAGTTATCTCATTAGTTTGGTGACTATAAATACAGCAAGTGGTTAGGGTTACGACTTTAATCTAAAGTAAGGGAAGCAATACGAGAAGGAGTTGGTGATTTTTTTTTTGGTTTTGGTTTGTTTGTTGAAGAGAGTCGTTCGATATGGTGACGAAGAAGAAGCCAGAACGTATGAATCTACCAGTATGGGTGCAAAAAGAAAAGTTTCTCCGAACTTTCATGGAGAATCAGACGGTGATACTGACGGGTGAGACCGGTAGTGGTAAAACAACGCAGATCCCACAGTTTGTTTTAGAAGCAGTGATGGATTATTACCCTAGCTCTGATGACTCTGATCAGTGGTTGGTTGGGTGCACGCAGCCTCATGGAGTTGCAGCCATGTGCGCGGCACGTCGTGTAGCTGAAGAGATGGATGTAAAGATCGGGGAAGAGGTCGGTTACACGGTCCGTTTCGAGGATTGCAGTAGCTCCCGAACGGTGCTCAAGTACATGACTGATGGTATGCTTTTGAGGGAAGCCATGGCGGATCCGCTCTTAGTGAAATACAAAGTGATTATCATGGACGAAGTGCATGATAGAAGTGTAGCCACGGATTTACTTTTTGGTTTTCTTAAACG
The DNA here is from genome assembly GCA_905132885.1 of Moricandia moricandioides. Lineage (NCBI taxonomy): Eukaryota > Viridiplantae > Streptophyta > Magnoliopsida > Brassicales > Brassicaceae > Moricandia > Moricandia moricandioides. The sequence continues at coordinate 223,854 of CAJHQQ010000191.1, read as the reverse complement.
CACTTTGATTACCAGACCTGATCTTAAGCTTGTTGTGATGAGTGCTACACTAGAGGCTTTTAACAAAGAGTATTTTAGTGGTGCACCTCTCATCAGAGTCCCTTCTGGTAGGCTCTTACTCCTTCCAGTGGCGGAGATCTTGTACACTCGAGAGCCTGTGATGGACTATCTCGAGTCTGCTATAAGCAAAGTTATCGAGATTCACATGTGTGAGCCACCTGGTGATGTTCTTGTTTTCTTGACCGGGGAAGAAGAGATTGAACAAGCTTGCAGCAGAATTGTTCGTAGTCTTGGAGATCAAGTCACCGTTGTGCCCTTGTATTCCTCTCTCCATCAGCCCTGCAACACAAGATCTTCGATCCTACACCACATTCAGTGAGAAAGATCGTAGTCTCCACCAATGTTGCAGAGACTTCTTTGTCCATGGAGGGGATTGTTTACGTGGTTGATCCTGGTTTCTCCAAGCAAAAACTCTACAACTTTGACACTGCTGTCGAGTTCTGGTTGGTGTCCCCAATATCACGCGCAAGTGCTGACCAGAGAGCAAAACGTGCCGGTGGAAAATGTTTCAGGCTCTACACTGAGAAGACTTTCAATGACTACGTGTGTCGGGAGACTCCTGAGATACTTAGATCAAACCCTGTTAACACAGTTTTGACTTTGAAACAGCTGGGCGTGAAAGACTTGACATCATTTGAATATATAGATTCTCCTTCTCCTCAAATGCTCTTTCGGGGCTTGGATGATTTGTTTCGTCTAAGAGCAGTGAATTATGAAGGTAACTTGACATATATAGGCTATATGATGAGTTTGACCACTTTAAACTTTTAAAATTTTCTTTTCATAATTTTTTACATATACGTCTGTTTAGTTTTTCTAAGACAAGCTCTAGTGTTCACCGTTCTGCGACCAGATGAATCTTTGCATCTATTTTCTATTACACTCGTTAAACTCATGAAACTAATGAAAGAAACACACAGAAAATGTATGAGAAATAGATAGCATGTCACTCAACAAAAGGTAAAGCTAGTTAAAAGGATCTCAAACTCAATGGTCTGAACTAGGATTATCTCCAGTGAGGATGAGAGAGATCTCCAGACCACGACTAAAGGCTTGGTTAAACATCATACGTGTTTGGAAGGTCGAGACAAATGGGAACCACGAGAAGAGCGCAACGGGAAGGAATATGAGCATTCCCATACCTGCATCATACAGCCTTGCTAGTGAACGGATCGATTTCCACATCCCAATTCGTTTTATGACTGGCTTCCAAGCACACGCAATCTAACAACAACAAGAGAGGACTACATTGTTAAAAACTTAGACCTCAGGCATAGATTTAGATACTCAGAGGTAGCGAAACTTACAGAAAGGATTCCCCATCCTGTCGGTATAAAGGCTAACACACTAGCAAATATGTCTGTCACTGACAAGTCTGTGAGAACAACCGCTACGATTAGGCCAGCTAAAGCCACCAATAAGGCAATGCCTTGTACAAATCTCAGCACAAGCTGGAAGTTAACAGAAATCTTCTGACTGAAGGTAAAGACCTGTTTCATTGTACATAAGAATCATGTAATGCAATATACTCAGCGTGACGTGGACGTGGAATAAACCAACCTTGAAAAGAACAATAATCATCGCAACTGCAGCCCACGACCAACCATACACCTGCGTTAATCAAAAATTGCACTCTGCGTTAATGTTGCTCTACATATACTATACAAAGACGAGGAAAAGGCACAAAGATGACGTGTAGACAAAGAGAAACGCTGTACTGCAAATGATGTATCTGATCCTTGGAGTTGCAGTTTGTAGACTATACCATACTGGAAGATAAAGAATCGTAGACTTAATATAGTCTCCATTATCCTCCCGCTCAAGGTCCGAATGTGAGACTGTTAATGTTAACAAAGATAATTATTATTTGGCAAAATTAACAGACAGAGAAGCAAGAAAACTCCTAAAACACCTCCAAAAAGTGTAATGTGACAGCTTGAAGAGCACTAGTTAGTAAGGATCCAACAAGAATAAATAAATAAAAATCTACAAGCAGATGAATAACTGATTTTCTTTTCTGTCAAGTTTTGTTTAAAGAACTAAGGACCCAGCTTCTCTACAAAATTTTGGATTCTGGTTGACCAGAAGGTAGTATGAAGGAGATAAAAACACAGAAGCATAAGTAATCAAGCAGAGACTTCATATAAATGGAATAATACAAACAACAATTTTGGTTGGAAATGGAGTTCTTACCAGTTCTTCTTCCCACCATGCTTCCCAGCTTTCAGCTCCTTTCACACCAATTCCACCTCTGTAAAAGAGCCAATTTGTCCATTCTTTGAAGTCCTCCACGACTCTGAAAGAAGAACAATAATCTTGCTCAATGAGACAACATGTTGTTCAACAGGACATAAGCAAAACATCACTACTTACTTTTGCCACTCAAATCCAGCAGGGTTGAACAGGTAAGGAGCAAAAAGCCAAGAGCCGGCCAAAAACCAGCTGCTAACAGTCAGAAGAATGTAGGAAACAGCACCAGCCTCATCATTTCCATACGCAAGGTAGACAACCAGTAATAGAATAACTTCCATCCTAGAGAAGAAAAAAAGCATACCAATGAATTGACCGTCCTTTACTATGGCTAAACAGGTATACATAAGAAATGTATGCCCAAAAGAAACAAAGAAGAATCCAGATACCTTTTGACAAAATGACTTCTGGAGTAAAGACGGTAGTTTTCAGAAAATTTGATATGCTTGACGACAAACCCTCTTCCAGTGGCTTGGTACTGTTGACAAACAATGTCTATCACATTCCAGACAACATAGAGAGATTAAAGAACCGAGGATATGAACATACCCTAGCACCACCATGAAGAATTGTCCGTCTAAAATAATGGGTTCTTGTGCCAAGTGAAAATGTGAAGAAGACAGTACAAAGCTGAAATTGCATCGTTGTGAAACTGACAATGGCCTACACAGTGAAAGTAAATAGTTCATTTTGACCAAGTGACTATATGCCCATATCAAGTAAGGATCACCTTTTAGATAATCTAACAAACGAATATGATAATCCAAAACACTAGAACAAAATATAAGACAAAGAACATGTGAATCTGTCTATAAGACAACTTATAATCCAATATAAGTACACCATATCACAAATATGGCATAACAATAATGATATGACTTGAAAAAAAGAAGGAAAATCAGTACCTGGAGAAAACCCTGTTCCAAAAATAAATCCCAAAATCATTGGGACAGCAGTGAAGACACCAATCTGAAACAGAAACTGAGCATTAAGGGCGGCGCTAAGTGCAGTATCATCCAAAATAATAGCTCTTTCTCGAATAGTAGCTCCAACTCCAGAAAGCGCCTATTAATAATCAAACACAAGTAGGTGTTAGAGACCTTTACCCAGCATCATGGGTAATGCTCAAGAATAAATAGTACAAGAATCAGCCATGAAGATAGCACATGCTCCAAAACCAACATTACCATGCTTACCAGGTATGCCCTCCCATATAAGAAAATATACACAGTAAGCACCGTCAACTGCAAGAGGCCATGTAAGAACTTATCAGTAACAGCTCCATATACAAGTGATCCACGGAAATTTATGATGCAAGGTCTCTTTTAATAGAGTTGGCAGATAAATTTGTAATGGAGGTAAATGAGATACCATGACTAGGAATGTTAAATACAGGGTTAAGGCCTAAGCCTCTTTTGTTTAATATTAACCCAGCCCTATTTTAACCCAACCCTATTTTAACCCTATTTTAATCAAGGGTTAGGGCTGGTACAAGGGTTAGCCCATTTAATTTCATGCTAGTTAATAACTCTTTTTATATCAATTTTAACCAAAAAACTCAAATATGATTCACATGAATAAAAAAGATCTCTTTTATTCATTTTTGTCTTCAAATGCTAAGCATGAAATTTTTTTAAAAAAAATCAAAGTTCTAAGCATAAAATAAATAATAAAAAAAAAGCAAAGTTCAAAGCATTAAAAATCAAACTCTCAGTCTCCTCCAAGTCTCGTTGCTCTCTTGAGTTTTTTTCAAGTAAGTATGTTGCTCTCCTCCAAGCTTCACTCTGCAACATAATAAGATGATTATGAGAATCATGATAACAGAGACAGAGACAACAACTTCATAAGTTAGAACACACCAAACTAAGACAGAAATCACAAGCATTATAGTCTTGAAACAAAAGTACAAAACTGAGACACAAGTCACAGAACATACCAATATTACAGTCCACATGTTCCAAGCTATAAGTACATAACAGAAGTACATAACAGAAGTACATAACAGACGCAAGAAACCCACAAACGTAACGAGTATAAAACAAGTTCAAGATAAACATTCAATGAGCTATAAGAACAGAGATCACACGCAAAAAAAACCCACGCAACAGAAAGCACACACAAGTTCAAGATAAACATTCAATGAGCTATAACTTTCCCATGGAAGCTAAAGCTTAACAGCCATGGAAGCAAGGAAAGGAATCATTTATAAACTAATGCTTGAACCATTAGAACCATGAATACTTCAACCAGGACAGAAGTCACAGAACACATATTATGAACAAAATTGAGACCAGTCTCAAACCAAAGGTATAGTATAGACTGCGAAGTATTTACAAAAAAAAAACAGTCTTTGTTTGGTCATCTGACGATAAGAAACCACAAAGATTCAAGGAAAATATCCTCTCATATTCTCAGACAAGGTACTAGTGATGGTAACTGGTTCATGCTTAAATGATCTAAATCAAAAGCCTGACCATCACACATTGCTCACCAATCCATAGTGTATCGTTAATACACACCATCAAGGAGCACTAATAGGGTGAAAGAGAGTGAGTATGATCCAATAGAAAGCAATTATAAAATTGGTTCTATAATCTCCAAATCAAATCTCACAGTTAGAGATTCTTAAAGCCAATCATGAATGTATCAAAATCTTTTGCTAACAAGAGAAATAATTTAGCTGCAAACCCACTTTTCATGATCCATACATAGAAAAACAAGAATAAACAGACTCTTGAATCACTCAGACACCACCAATTTTCATAGCTTACCTGTGGCAATCTGTTTGAAGTTTGAACTACTAAATGCTTTCAGAAGTAAGAATCTGAACTCCAAGTTTTATCCCAAAGAACCTTTACATGGAGCACAAAAAAAAAGAATTAACTTCATCAATATAAATGTTGGTATACAAATCTGCAATTCCATGAACGTAATTTCTAGTAGGAGTACATCACTAACGCAATGTCATACCTTCTAGTTCTTCAGTGCTTGACCTTTGGCAGCATCTCACCCTTATCACGCTTCAATATATCCCTATACGAGGAAGAAACAAGTGAGATACTGAGCATATCCCAGTGACTTCGATAAGCTCAAACCCACTTCTAAATCCAGCCAACACTCTTGTCTATGCTACTGACTTAAATCAAACTACAGTTTCTACAAATTGTCATATAAACACAGACATAAATCAAATCCTCATGTAAATTGTCATAATCTTCATATATAACAACAGCGACATAAATCGAGATGAAAAAAGCAAACCCATCAAAGAAACAACCAAATCCCATCACTTAACCTCCAGAGAGATGCAGCGAGAGAGATGCAGCGAGAAAAACACAACCAAATCCCATCACTTAACCTCCAGAGAGATGCAGCGAGAGAGATGCAGCGAGAAAGATGCAGCGAGAGAGATGCGGCGAGTGAGAGAGATGCGCAACGCCGTCAGTCGACGGCGAGACTCGAGACTAGGAGGAGATGGAGGAGAGACCCAACAGATCAGACCCAAGATTCCACTCTTCTTTGATTGCTTTTGAGAAAGAAGAGGAGAGACGGCTAAAGTGAGGAGAGACTGAAACTTTCTGAGAAAGGAGAAAAAAAAAATTAACCCTAATGATACTGTAGTCTAAAATTAGACGGCCCTAAGTTGGCCCTGTTTAAAAGTTACGGGCTTAGGGTTATAAAATGTTGTGTGGGCTGGACAAACCCTTTGGATACAAGCCCATGACAACATCCCTAACCATGACGCTAAGATGCAGGCATCAACTATGATGAGAGGCAAACAAAATGACTATGACTAATTTGAGGGTCCACATACCATTGTACAGAAATAGAAGCCAACAGTTGTGAAGTAGAATGACATCATTCGAAAGAAATCAAGTAGCTGGCCAAGTCTGTATACATCTCGACTAAGAACCTGTTCACCATTTCCACCAGCAACTTTCCCTTCAAACAAAGCTATTTGATTGAGCCCCACATCTCTCCCTTTACCCACCTGTAAATAAAATTAATACATATATATTCCTTATCCTTTTAGTTTTGAAGAGTTAAAGAAAATACGGACCTGAATATACTCATGATGAGTAATATTCCCTTGACGTAGAGTTGAGTTAAAACCTGGAAAAAAAATCACATTAAAATGGCTCAACATTCCAGAATTTCACTTTTCATCATTTGTGTGTGTTTTACTGTGGCAACACCGAATATAAAGGTAACTGTCAGTTAACGAAATTACCAGCAAAAATATCTTCACTAATATTGATGACCCGAGAGGCCTTGCTGTCCTGGATGAAGGAACATAGTTCATAAGGCTGTCCTGACCAGGACCAGGACCATCAACAGCAGCTCCTACTGCTCTATCCCTTTGTAATGCAGCATTTACTAGACGCTCCCATGAAGACTCCGCTCTAGACATTTTCTAACCTACAAATCATCCAAAAATGAAAACTCTTAACGAAAGTAAAACCCCATGAAAAGACAAAACAGCAAGTACACAAGACAGATTCGGACAAGTGAAAAATGTGGAATTTACCGACCAAACGAAACGACAGTCTTGTCCTGAGACTGGTTGTAAGCAACGAAACGAAATAACAAATATGGGATCATGAATATGAGCTTCGTCGTGGATGGAAACAAGTAAAACTAACAACTAAAAATCAGATGCGGGAGTTTACCGTATTATAAACGTTAGAAACCTTATTAAGCAGAATTGGATCACTCAGCGGAAGAAGCTAGAAAGCGGCTTGCTCTCAGTTCAAAATTTTTGTATTTTTAAGCTTTTTTCCAAAACCATCACAACGAAGGAATCGATTTTTTTTTTTCTAAGCGTCTTTTGACAGAAAAAGAAACAAAAGGTAAAAAAGGAAAAGCAATCGAACCGCGTTGGCAAGAAATAAAAAGCGAACCTCAGATTAAACCGGCTAAACCGCAGATAGATTTAATTGATTTTCTCAGTCAAACCGGTTTAATCGTTTCTTAACCGGAATAGACCTGACCCGATGGAGCCAAGCTAACTCGATACTTGATTGGGTGAAAAAAAATCTAACCGGTTTTACTAATTTTATATCACATAAACCGGTTAAACCTTTTCTTTGTTTAGAGGGCCGCATAATCCTGATTTTTAACCCATCTTGCCCCGACCTGATTGGATGACATTTTTATCTCCTCGGATAAAACCGGTTTTGATAATTTTATGTCAGTCAAACCGGTTTAACTGTTCCTTCGTTTTGTCCGGTGGTTCTTAACCGTACTAGACCGGACCCGACCCGACGGAGCCAAGCTGACCCGGTACTTGATTGGATCTCTCCTCTTAGCGTAGATCCTCGTTCACGAGCTGATATCTGGATAGATTCTAGGGTTTGTATTAGGAAAGGTGGGAGCTTTTGATTTAGGGTTTAGGTTATAAGGCTCTGTGCTTTTCAGATGTATGCTGATAGATTGGAGTCTGAGTCTGGAACCAGGAAACTTGTAAAGGATCGAATCAATGACAACTCTACTCGCTCACGACAAGTGACTGGGAAAAGGTTCTAATTTGTTTTAAATTCAATCTTGATGTACAGTGTTGTTAGCTGGTACTTGGTGTAGGATCGTTTCATCTTTGTGTATAGCTACATTGTGATCTTCCTTCAGCAGCACAAGCTTATTCTAGCTAAGCTTAATTAGCTTATGAGGACTTTTAGATATGGAGATGTTATCTATATGAATTGTTTTTGGTGATGGCTCTTGGACTTGATGTTTAAAGATTGCCTTTAACTGATCCTGTAAGGTGAACTGTGTTTGTTTTTGTGTTGGAGATTGGTTTATATTCATATTCCGCCTTCCTCATGCTTCCAGGCAAAGGCAGGACGACAAATGGGAGCATGATCTTTTCGGTAGTGACAAACCTCAACTTTCAAGTATGTCTTTTTCTCTCTCACCAATTCTCTTTAGCAAAAGCTAAGTATGACAAAGGTATCTAACGTTTGGTTGTTGATTCAATGTCGGATGACTTGGTAAGATCGCAGAGTTGATTCTGGAGACCTTCGTGTGAAGCTTCAGAAGAGACATCATGGGTCTCAAAGTGGTTCAGGAGTGCGGGATTTACGGGAAAAGCTCTCTGGAACAGTGAATGTGCAACCAAAAAACAGTGACCCTCCAAAATCTAAAGTGGAGACTGCGAGACCAAGCATGAAGAGTGTAGTGACTGATACTGCTACAGAGACTAGAAAAACTTCCAGTCAAGCTACCAGGAAGAAGTCACAGCAGGCAATATGATTCACTTTTCTTCAACTATAATTTTACATCATGTTTAGTAAATACATTGGGAGAAAACCATTCTTTTGACATGTGCTAGTGTATGAATATCGTCCACTTCTGTTTCTTAGCTTGTCATTATTTGGTTCAGGCTGGTGCATCGGTTGATAGCTTTCTGGAATCATTGGGTCTCGAGAAATACTCGACAGCTTTCCAAGTGGAAGAAGTATGTAATATTTGCTTGTACGTTGATCTTTGCTCGACAGGTTACAGGCTCATGTTCTCTTCTTTTTTGATCTTTCTCAGGTTGATATGGATGCTCTCATGCATATGACAGATGATGACCTTAAGGCTATGCTTATACCAATGGTAAGCTACTGTCTGCCCACAGATTTTGGATGAAAGTCATTCTCTCAGTTTTAATTTATCTGTAACACAGAGAAGCTACTTATAAGACTACACTCATAACACTTTGTTCAACATCTTTATGATCTTAGTTGTGTATTTGTTTCAGGGCCCGAGGAAGAAGATACTTCTTGCTTTGGGATCCAAACGCTAATAGTTTAGTGTCACTTGATGGCTCAGAGCTCAGCTAAACGGTCTCTGGAAGTCGTTACATTAAGATATTGTCGAAATCATTCCGGATGTGACTCTCTTTTTCTCGAATTCTTTTTTATACTGTATCTGCCCATTTCAAGATGTTAGAATTTTGGCTGTAGACATCTGTAATGTTAAACATAGTGAGACAAACACTACCAGTTTGTACCACTTTTGATGTTAGAAAAGTTTCTGAGTTTAAGACACAATGCAAAAGTGTAGGAAAGAAAACTAGTGAAGATGCGGTTCAAGAAAAGTAGTAAAAGAAATCTTTGATCATCATGGGATAATGAAGATCAGAAGATAATACCTAAAAGGAATGAAAAGAGTACAATGGTGGTGTTGAAGATGCGCTCCAAGCCAGGTTTGGAAGATCGCATTGTCTGTGGATCAACCTCTGACATGGCAGAAGTGTCTGTAGTCTGATTCAGACAGTCGGAGGCTTCTTCCATCGGCTTCCTCAGAGTTAAAGATTCTATAAGCACAGAGACTTCTATTGCTTTACGTAAAACTTCTAGGTAACATTTGGAATGGATAATCAGTAGCCGTCTTAGCTCAGTGGTAGAGCGCGTGACTTTTAATCCCGTGGCCGTGGGTTCGATACCCACAGACGGCGTAGCTTAAACTTTTTTCGTATTTATGCTCAAATAACAATTTTGTAAGAAAGTACAGATGCCTTTTTGCTGATGTTATAAACTGTGGTATTCAAAAATTCACCATTTTAGAGACATCATCAATGGGTAAAGAACCAATAAATGTTACAAGAACTCACTCCAAACACCATTTCTGCATTAACTATTAGGAGCCCTTCTCTTACAAACATTCTAAAAACTTTATATATCAGTTCAGGCTATTATTTTCCAACCATAGTTTGGTTTTGGAGAGTTTGGTTGTCTTCTAGCAATCTATCATACTCCAACAACAACTCTGAAGACTGTTTTTGCAGAGATGTAACATGGGCTTCAGCTGTTTCCAGCTTCGTTTCTCTCTCTTTGGCTTCCTTCTCTACTTTCTTCACATTCTCTGAAACACATGACAGTTTTTCTTTCAGCTGCTTGATCTCCTTGTCTGTCTTCTCTTCTTTCTCCTTGAGTTCAGTTCTCTCCTTCCTAAGTTGTTCGAGTTCTCCTTTGGATGACCCGACATTGCTTCTCAAAGTGATTAGCTGTTGGAGATAATGATGTGTCCTGTCAATAACGAAGCCGAGAAACAACACAACACCTGCAAGATCATAAGATGGAGATCCCAAATTTGGTGAACGAGACAGTACCAAGCACAACTATGGACTCATTGGAGTGTAAACAATCATATAGATCCTCATTGCCAAAGGAACAATCATAGTACATGCTAGTGAATCCAAGAAAGATTCCTGAAGAGTGTTCTAAGTTTGACTGCTAAGTGCTAACTATAATCACAACAGTTCCAGCTGGTGTTTGCTTAAAAAGACTTCAACTTTCTTTCAGAAGCCAAAGCTAATACCTAAGCTAAGAGCACGAACTCAAGTGGTAACATATCTACACTGAGATTTGGGACAAAAAGAACTGACCCATTAGGGAAGCCTCAAGCAAGTGAGTTCTCCAAAGGACTTGATCCATAGGAGACATTGTCCCAAGTTTGGCACCCTTGTTCTCAATCTTGATGATATTCATGAGATTCGAGAAAAGGATTACAGACATGGTTCCAGCGATGGTCTTCACAGTAGCAGGACCTTTACCGGTTTTAAGCTGGTCTAAGCACTTTATTACAAGCTCCCTTAAAGGACCAAACCTCACCAGCAGTAAGAAGGCAATAGCAGCTTCTACAAACAGAACAAAGAACAGTAGCTGAATCATGTCTGATTCCCACCAGAATATAAAAAGGTAAAGTTTGTGCCTTTTCTATCAAAATTCTCCTCTTGGGGCAAGAAAAAATCTTTTGGAATTGTAAAACAAAACCCAGATCGGCAGATATTGGCTTTCTGGCGAATTCAGCTGCTAAATTATTGATAGAACCAAGAAATCATGAAATGGAGATGAAGAAAGAAAAAACTATTGAGGAAGACGATGTGTTTACTTGAGAGCGAATTCACAGTGTTAGGATCGGTAAATGTTTGTGTGTTGCTGATTACTGACATTAACTACTACTGTGACAAGTGGGGTCGAATACTGGTTGAGTAGAAAAGAAATGTCATGCAAATTGTGTAACCACCCTCGAAATAAATGGCTTCAAAAATATACTAACGAGTTCTAACTATAACTGTGTTCAAAAAAAAAAGTGTTCTAACTATAACTACCACATAATTATCCACTATTTCAATATACAAACTAGCCTTGTGATTTTGGATACTTTGGTTTATTCGGGTTAGACTTTTTTGGTTTTGATTAGTTTGGTTAGACAACAATACCACACCAAAGTAAACAAAACAAAAAATGATTCGGTTCGCTTTAGTTTTTAGTTAATTTTGGTTTTTAGAAAGACCAATTTTTGGGTTTCGATTAGAATGTGATTTATTTATCTATAAACTCAAACATTTTTCGTTTAAATTTGGTTATTTTTGCTTAACTCAGTTAAATTGATTAGTTATTTTGGTTAATTTCGATTTTTTAGATATCTTTCCTTAAAAGTGGACTAGTAAAAACCAACTGCACCAAAACCAAAAATCAAATCTAAAATCCATCCGAACTAAATCAAATTCAAAAGCAGAATTGAACTGAAAATCCAAAAATTCGAGTCAGTTCAAATCCGCAGGGCTAATACAACACACACTAGTGGACTAAATCTGATGGACTGATTGATAAAGTCAAAACATATTAAACTTGGTGCTGTATACAAGTTGGGTTAGTAGACAATGGTTGAAGTCTTCGTCCTCTAGAGAGCAACTTCTCTTATTATACACCCACGATTGAGTATATAATATGTCATGTCGTAATTAGTATCACTTGTATAATCAAATAATGCAGCTGTAACCATGTTTGTCCGTTCAACAACTAATTAACCAAGAGACGCCAATGTTAACTAATGCTATACAAATTGTTTATAATTTTCTACATGCTAACAGAATACTTTATTTTACAGTTGATGACGCCGGCAATAGATTAATTAACAAAAATATTTTAGAACAAACTGATTAAGCTGCTAAACAAAGAAATATAATGACGAGCTGCACTTGCACAACATCCTTCACACAATTTGGTACTAATCTTTTTTCCCATACATCATATATAATATGATTTCTCTGACCATATGTGGATGACTCGCTGGCAAAAGAACCTGTGAAAGGCTTGTCATGTGTAGCATTTTAGAGAAGACGCGGTTAATGCCAAGTCGTGCCGTAAGGTTTTGACCAAGTCGCTCTTGACCGTGAGAGACGCAAGGGAGACATTCAAACTTTACAGAGTAACATAACAATAATATATATATATATATATACGAATAGTCAATGCCTTTATATGTATGTATAGACATTTATTATCTCTAATATATCTCTCAACACGTCTCTCTGTTTTTTTTTCTCTCGGTATCAGTCTATCAGACATAACCATAGTTGAAGCCTTCATTCATTTCTAGCGGTAGATCAAGAAACATGGCAGTAAGTTTGAATAACTCTTTTGTATCATTAACACTTTTAAATGTTTTTTATCTTCTTTGTTCTCATCTCAAATCTGCACATGCTTAACAAAACCTTCAAGTTTGTCGGAATCTTCAGCTCGAAAATTGTGTATGTTATTTTTCGAATGAATTTTTTAAATGATTTGTCTGAAAGTGAGAACAGAGATCTGGTGTTTGTGTATTTAATCAGTTGACTTTCGTATTAGTTAGTCTTTCAACCTGTTCTATAGTGTGTAACGGGAAGCTAGCTATTAGAGTTCTGATTAGGGCTCACGAAGTATATTAGATCTTTTAAGTCAGTTTAAAACTCAAAAACCCTTTGGACGAGATTCTCAGAAACAATTATTGATTGCAGAACCGACCACATGTTCCAAAGTTTGGGGATTGGAGCAACCAAGATCAGCCATTCACGGTCGTGTTCGATAACGCGAGGACGAACAAACGAGCAGACTTGTACGGATCTTTAGAGAATTCAGATATCCAAACTCCTCCTCAACCTGCTCCACGACCTGAACCACCAAAACCTGCTAGGGAGGGCACGCCAAGAGCACCTCCACCAACCGAGAGAAACAAAGTCAAAGCTCCTCCTCCTGATCATCTCTACGGAGGAGGCAGAGATGCTGCCGGATTATACGGAGGTTATGGAGGTGGTTCAGGAAACCGGCAGCCGCAAGCTCCTCCTCGTCCCGCACAGACACAGCCTAAACCAAATCCTAGAGGCGTCAGCAACGGAAGGGTACGTATGACATACTATCCCATGATTGTTTGCATGTGCATTTATACATTATATAATAAACGACCTTTCCTAGTTAAGACCACATTCTAAACAAAAATACATTGTCTGATAATTGTAATCTTACATTAGCGCTTACGTTTGGAAGGTGAACATGTTTAATCGTATCATCAAACATTATTTAGTCCAAGATAAGAGATTGCTTATAGTTTGTGAACAATTATATATTTACAGGGAGGAACAACGATTCCACCATTCCCAGGGTCAGTAGGTTCAGGGGAGAACATGAGTTACACACACATTTTCGATCAAGTCAAGGAAGAGAGACGAGAAGGTGCCAGATCCTACGGTGGAACAGCCGGCAACACTCCATCTCGACCTATCAACGGTCAACATGAATCTCCATCCACAAACACCTCCAAGGTACTAGACAGAATCATCTAGCTAACATATATTATGTATTACTTGAAAATATTTTGCTTTGCTATCCATATCATGTGTGTTAATGTGAAAAGAGTATGCGCAGGTTTGCTGCTTCCCATGGTTCCGAAAGGGAAAGTAAATACTGAAGACAATGTACATATTATTATTGGACACATCTATTTTTTGTCTTTTGTGTGTGTATTTTTTTTTGTAACAAAAGGAGTGTGTTTTGGTTGTGTAGTTTATCTTTGTTTATTGATTATCAAGAGAACACTTGAAATATGAAGTAAATGTGCAGACTGTATGTTTTTTATTTGTTGCGTTCTCTTTAATGTGTTTGCATAAGAGTTGAACTCAAATTCGTTGCACAAGAATGCAACACATCAAAATTTAAAACACAGATGTATCATTTTCTATGAAGGTGTTTGGCTCCTTCACTGCTCTGAAGGTGTGTCTGCTTAAGCTTTTCTCGCTTATCTTTGCGTTAATCAGAGAGAAAAAGAAGGCGTAAAAATGGAAAGAAACATATGGGCTGAGTTGAGCCCACTGAAAGAGAAAAAGCCCAATAGGAGAATGACCAGAACTGTTTCAAGTAGGTGCCAAGACAAATATAAAAGGCTTGCTAGGGTTGTCCTCATTTCTTTTGCAGCCATCTGATAACGAAGCAACCAGGGATTCGAGCAGCAACAATGATTTATGACGTGAACTCTGTTCTCTTCAGATCCTTCCTGAGCCAGAAGGGAACTTCCGACAAAAGGTATTCATCTCTCTTTTCTTTTGTCTGATCACAAAATTGAGATGAACAATGTTTTGCCTCTGGATTTCAAGATTATTCTTTTTTTTTTGTGAATCAGTTTAGTGATGTTTTATTGTTTATTTCTCTGGTCGTCTCTGTGTATGATAATTAGGAAAGTCGAGGACAGGCCAAGAGAACAGAAGCCTAAAGCCAGCGACAACAAACCTGTCATGAATGAATAGATCTATCATGTGTTATCATCTTGTTTCTGTTCTAAAGAACGATTTTTAATTATAAATTATTCAGTTTTAGTTTTCTTTCCTTTTCATAGATATTTTCTTTTTATTAAACCGTGACTAGAATCAGTCATAAGATTATTTTTTCACTAGAGATTACAAAGCGTGTCTCTTTGAACTCAAACTCAAAGCAGGCAAAATCAGCTAACACATATACACAAAACCACAACGCAAGGTAACAAAACCACAACGCAAGGTAACAAACAACAAAACTAAACTGTGTTTAGAACGTTGACGGAAGAACAGTTATATGTCTTAACGGATGCGAAACATAGGTCCCACCTGCGTGGATGATGAACTCAGCAGGCGAGAATGATGTTCCGTGACAGACACATATTATACTCATCTCTGATTTTGATGAGTACCGATACAGAAACCCATTTACTGTTTTGCCATCTGGTCCGTTACCAGTGCTAGTCACGCACGGCATCTGAGCAAACGGAAGCAAACTGCCGTTAACTCCGTTGCTGTTAGGTGGTTTTGGAGGCTTACCAGTTTCCTTGGCTACAGAGTTGGAATATTCTTGCGTTTCCACTATCACCGGACCGTCCGTGCTCCAGTCGGTATCCTCTGTACCGGTTAGAGTGTTGTTAACCGGTTTTGTTTTGCCTTGGTTTTTCCCAAGTTCGCAAGTTCCACCTGAATATGAGAGAGAGAGAGAGAATCGTAACAACAAATAATATTCATGCAAATACCATAATTTTCCTGATTCTTCAATACATCTAACATAATAGTCACTTTTTAGAAAAAAAATTAGTTTCGTGAAGATGATTTTTTTATTTTTTCTATGAAAATATTATAAACTTAAAAAAGTTAATTGATTTGATTAATTTATTATTAATTAAAATTTATTGAAAATTAAAAATTGAAAATTACAAAAAAGTAATATTTTTATTATAGTTATTTAATAAGTTTTATGAAAACACTAAAAAATTTATTTTATGAAACAGACGGGGTGCGTTTCTATAAAGACTAGAAAAGAGATCTTATTACAAAGAAATTAAAAAAGTTTGTGAGTATAATTTAATCAAATTCAACCTAATCAAGTATATTTAGTTATTTCATAATCTTTATAATTTATAGTCTAAATTTTAGAGTAACACTTAATTAATTTGTGAAAATACTTTACAAAAATTGCAAAATATAGAGATATATTCCTCGAAAATTTGATATATTATTGCGTTTTTGATGGAGTATACCAATATAGTATATGGCTGTTATAATACTCCGTATCGAAGATATAAATATGAAATGTTATACATATATACCTTCTTGGCAAGAAGAGCTGATGGGATCGGATACGTCCGAGGTGCTGCAAATGGGTGACCCGATTGTAACGTCTTTATACTGACCCGACCCGTACCCGTTAGTCAAATAACTGAAGCTCAAACCCAAATCCACACCGTTAGTAACTTCTGTTCTGATCCTCTTGCACCCTCTTTCTCCTTCGCTTCTCTGCTGCTGCCTAGCTTCCCGCTTCTTCTTCTTCTTCTTCTTCTTCTTCGTCTCTTTGACCTCGTGCTTCGTGGTCCCGTCATCAAGATCTACGTCAATATCCTTCGCACATCTGACGATGGCATTAGAATTACGGTCCGGACAACATTCTATCGGTTGAGCTTTCTTGAAAGAACCTCCCAGAGAAAGACATAGCTCAAGCTCGACCTCAACATCCTCGTCTTTTCCAAGCTTTGTTGCCATTGATGAAGCTTCAACAACCATGTAACCCCGAAAGAAAAAGAAAGAAAAAAGATATCGATATTTATGTTCTGTGATACATTTGTTTTTAAGGGTTTTTTGAAGCTCTAGAATATGACACGTGTCTATTGAGGATAGTGGATATGGACGGTTTTCAATTACACGTAGTCTATAAAACTTTATTCGCTCTATAATCTTGGATTATCGATAAACGCTTTCCATTTTATTGCTGTTTATCTATTGGTTAAAAACTTAAGTAAAGTCCCGAGGGTGCCACGTGAAACATGTATCTGGCACGTGTCCACTAGGAATCTGCTGGCGTTGACGAGGACGCGTTCGCTTTTCAGTTTCTTGCGTCTCCGCAAATCTCGAACATTACACGTGGATAGCATCTGTTAATTACGGTCCCACAAGCTTGAGCTGAAAGTGAAAGAGGTAAGATGATCCAGCTCAGCGGAGGCGCCGTTGCTTTTGCGGCTGATTCTCATATGATGTGCTGGATGGATGTGTACGTGTTTCGTTTCGGCGGGATTAACTGGCACGTTTGTCCTAAGACAAGTGGTTATACCTAATTGTGTGCCTTCAAATCGTGGTACAGTTTAAAAGAAGTTACTTGTGTTAAACAAAGTTTGTGCCTTCCTTCTGCATGAGTTGCACCTGGAAAGTGGAAAAGGAAGATTCTTTGATTAATGATAACTGATAAGTTGGTTATACCTATGGTTTATCTATTTAACAAAATACATAATCAAAAAAACGGTTGGAATGCTTCGTTGACTGGACTTGTCTGTCTCAGTGCTTGTATGGGCTAGTTTAGGTTAGTAAAGTATAATACTGAGCCGGTTTAAGTTAATGGACTTGTGTTTTTAGCTGAGCCCAAATAAAGCCTTATCTTTTGGTAACCATGGAGACAAGAGCTAGTGCCGTTGGATCAACTGCTTTGTTAGAATTGGGAAGTTTTGCAGCTAAAGTGTCAGCAACAATATAGATGAAGATTTGTTTTGGATTCCAAGAATGATTTTTAACTCTCTCAAAAGAGGGGAAACAAAGGTGTACAAATGTAATGTATTAGTGGATAAGTAATAAGATTACTCCCCCAATGTTCTATATCCTCTCTAATATACAACTTAATGCTCATCCCATCAACTGATGATGAGAGAATCAAAACTGAAGCAAAAGTCTCAATCTCATTTCCACACTCTCAAAAAGAAGACCTTACTCTAAACCTTGACTTGACTTGTTCTAACTGGGAAGCCTCCCTTTCTTCTCATGAAGCCAAACCAGTCATACCACAACATCTCCCATTACATCAACCATCATGGGGCTGATACACAGAGCATAAGCCACTACAATGCTATGTGTGAGGGGATCTTCCTCCCCAGTTGAAGTAAATGAAGATCAGAATGTCATCAAACTAGAATGGAACCACATATGGAAGAGCTACGGTATCAGCAGATTCTATTCTAAGAGCATAGTTCCACACTTGCGGGGTCTCATCCAATGAAGCAGTAGAATCTGTTTTTGGCTTCTTTAATAATTTCACAGACTGACCAAACAGCCACTCTTGTTCTTCATTTCCATCAACCTCTTGCAGTTCCTCCCTTTGTGGTACATTCAGTATCTCATCCAAATACTTTAAGTCTGGATGAGGCCGCTTCTTTGCTGATGCTTCACCGTTTTCTTTCACTTTCACAGAAGAAGTCGATGGACGATTTTTGGGTTCTTGAGAATCAATGAAACCGTTAATTCTATGCTCCTTGACAACTGGATTACACATTGGTCCTTGCAACTCAGAAACAGGTTTAGGAAGAGTTTGGCATGCCTCTATCTTTCTTCCATTTTGCACGGATGTTAGTGGAGAAGCAACTGGCCTATGTATCTTGTTTGACCTACATCCATTCTCTGCATAACAATTAAAAAAACTCATGCTAAGAGACAAACAGTAGTAGCATAAGATATAAACATATTCGATCATATTACCAGAAAAATCAGTCTTCCAACCAAATGAATATACTAACATATATAGAAATCAAACAAGTTACCAAGACTAAAAACATACAATGACTGAATAAAAACAGAAGGTAAATACACACCAATATAACCAAATTATCCATTCAATTATTAAAAGAGTTGGATCAAGGAAGGACTCACCATAGACGAAACCATTTGTCTCATGATGTTTCCGTTTGCCAAGTACTCCATCTGCGGTAAGATTTTTGACGCTTGCCTTTGAAAGGTCATGCACTCTAAAGTTCCTAGTATCTAAGTCTCTCTCTTCTATCCTCAGCCCTCCCTCTACATATTTTGGTTTGTCTTGACCAATTTGTTTTTTCTCCTCTTTCTTCTCTTGATTACTTCTATGTGTTGTGTACTTTGGTTCATTTCTCTTTATCCCTTCGTTATCCAATGGCTTAACACTCTTCGTAACACTTTCCCTGAAATGATTCTTCTCTTGTAGTTCAGTTTTCTTCCCCTGATCCTTTTTCTCCGATGGTTCAACAATAAACTCAGGTCCTTTTTGATCAGTGCTGGATAATACTGGAAGAACCGCATTTTCAGATCTTTTTTCCATGGCATAGCTTCTCTTTTCATCAACTTTCCGATGGTTGTTTTGTGATATTGGGTTGTTCTTTGTAACTCCACCGGGGAAACTAATCTTTCCAACACTTTGACTGTCTGTAGCTTCTTCATCTCTGATCCTTCTTGCCAGATCTTGTATAAACTTAGACTCTCCATTACCATTATTCAGCACCGTATTTGTTACAAGCTGTTCTCTGTCCTTTGTGTTGGGCAGAACACAAGCAGCTTTTTTGTCCTCCGAAGTTGTTCTGCTCTTTTCTTTATCACGATCTTTGTCTTTCTTATCTTTATGTTTCTCCTTCTTCTCCTTCCGTTCCCCCTTGTGTTTGTCTTTGCTTGTTTCTTTATCTTTTTTCTCTTTCTTTTCCTTATCCTTTTTGTGCTTCTTTTCCTTCTTTTGTTTTTCCTACAGTTTCAATCCCAGAAGAAAAAGACCACAAGATGAATAAAAGATAGGCATACAGAGTATTAGTTAGTTCCAGTACGTACCTAGTCTGATTCATTGTTAGCCTTACACTAGTGCTTAAGCTTCTAAAAAGGCTACACAAGCAACTATTACTAGGTATTCTCATAGTCTCTCAATATGAACCATGATTCCCACTAAAGACATTACCAATTCTAGATTTGACATTAAACTTCATACCACTTATCTAACATCCAAAATCATCAACTACATTTTCACTTTAATAAGTCAGCACCTCAGCAATATAAGCTAGTCAAGGTTTCTACAATGTACTAGAAATTATGAACTAGTCTATACGTCCCTTACTCTAACAATTTACACGATCCATATGTTGTAAAAACACACACACAAAGGATCCCACGAACTCTTCTATTCACCATCCTCCTCCTCCATTATCTAAAAGTACTCATAAGAGTCTATTCTCGTGATATGCTAAGTTTTCTTCATTGGAATCTAAGAGCCTGCCTAGAGGCAAACTAGTCTAGTCACACTCCAATATGATGATTTGAAAGACGAGTAGATCCTATGAGTTAACCTTTAACAAAGAGTCTGCTGCTTCATGGGTGCTAATCTTCTTCTCATATCCAGGAGGTGGAAACGGGAAGCAACGAGACATGGTCTACTTTGAACCACTCTTGTTACTTTCTCGACCTCTTTTGTTATCTCATCATAATCAATAAAAGAAAAATCACTTTGGTTACCCTCCTGTCTTGAGAGGTCCTTAAATGCACTAAATAAAGCAAGTTATCCGGTGGAACCTCAAGATCTGCAGCTAAACTGCCAAAGCCAGGAGCAGAAGTCGATATCATTTGCATCCGTAAGCTGAAATTAATTAGTTAAAAGATACGAAACAGCTCAAAGCACCTCTTTAAGGGCAGCCAGCTTGTGAAGAAACCCAATTCGAACCCAAAGACTCAAGCTTTTAACCTCCCAAGGTACGATCCTAATAGTATCAAAAGCTGCAAATTAGGGTCGATCCAATCAATCAAACCCTAAAAAAAAAACACAAACCAAAAATCACAGCTCCCAAGATTGCAAAGTGCAATTGACGGAGGTGAAAGTAAGAAAGACGAGATTTTGAAGAAACCCAGATAGCAAAAAACGTAATTTAGCTCTGGCGGATCAAATTTCAAAACTTTGTGGAAGAGATTTTAAAAATAAAAAAACACGAAATTTCACTTTGGATTTAAGGTTTTTTCAGCTCATAGAAAATCAAGTTTGTTCTTTTGAAAACTTTTTTTTTTGGTTTATTGGAAAATCATATACAAGATTGGAAGATCTCAGAGGAGAGAGAGAAGATGAACAATGAAGAAAGTGAGAAATATCTCTCTCTCCTCTCTCTCTATCTCTCTCAATCTCCATGTGTTGGCATATGCGTATATATTTATATACCTTCTCTTTCTGTATATGTCTGTAATGCTCTCTCTCTCTCTTTTTGAATTATTTGTATTATGGGTTTGTTCTTCAACACGAAGACTCTCTCTCTCTCTATATCTCTTTCTAAAAACCCGACCGAGAAAGAAACTTTGGTCTGAACACGGCAAAATGGTATATATAACGAAAGAAGAAAAAAAACACAAGAAAGGGCTTTTCGGGTTTTGAAGTAATACTTGGGCCGACAAGCCCATTATCAATTACTATAACTCGTCTTACCGCAACTTTGACTTTGACAAGTCTCCCATCTGTTTTTTCCTAATCTCAATCCATGTGATACGGTCAACGTAAAGGCAACACCTTTTGAGCTCACTAGTAACTTAGAAGTTGTAGTACGAGAATCAATAGGAAGGAATGATGATTCCTCTTTTTAAAAATGCATCCAGCCTTGTACGGTTTTCCGACATGACTTGAAGAGTACTTAAACAAACTTTAATTAATTAACAATCAACTCCCTAAGAAAAACAAACTTGGCCCTTGAGCAACTGTTTTGTGCAATGTACTATTATGTATCCTCAAACTATGAATGGCCAAGTGACCCAAAAAAAAAAAACTAGTCCTATATGGCTTGCTACATCAGCAGAGTAATAGTCGGCGACAAGAAGGTAAATGCATGTAAGACGGGTTGTGTCCTTCCCTGTAACCAACCAAAACAGGAACTATACTATCATCAGCTTCTTAACCAAGACAGATTAACGCCATGGAAGATGTAGGAATATAGTAACTACTAGAAACAAAGGATATGTAAATGTGACTTATGTATCGGTTATGAAGAGACTATCAAGGTTTGGTTGGACGTAATCGAATGTTGGGTTGACAACTTTAAGAAGGGGAGATCAGAGAATTCACCAAAAATCCAACAGTTCAGAAGGAGGAGATCTTAGCTTGTTTAGTAATACCTCAGGATTGGGAGGACATAGCTGTTTAGCATATCACTGGTTTGAGTACACAGAAACTCAAGTAAAATAAAAGTTGTCATCAAGGAAAAACACTGACAAACGATCGATACATGTTATTGTGAATGTGACAGCCCTCCCTGTGGAATCCAGCTGGCGCTGCAGCGCATCGATCCTAACTTTCTCCTGTGATACAACTTGTGCTACACTCGTTGGTATCAAAAACTACACCGTTTTAATTCCTTATCTAAAAAATCGATCTTTATTCATCCAGTCTCGAGCCAACATTTTCAATTTTTCTTGATTGCCTAGACTCACTTAAAATTTTATACCTTTGTTATTCATGTAAAAAAATAATGTTTTATATAACACTAAAATTATCGTTTAAAATTATGATGCCTATTAGTTCGGTTCATTTGCCCTAGGCAACACTATTTCCTTTTAGACAAACATTACCATGCCTCCGTGAAAGCAAACACCTGAAAAGTAACAAGAAGAGCTTCATAACACCCTGGACAACTTTACATGATGCGGCTTTCTCCATGCCGTTGAAGCAGCACTAACAACGGTTCTTCAACGACAATAAAACCCTCCTGCCAATCATGGTAATCTTCCTCATCCCAAAATAGATTCGGATAATGATATGGCCAAGAATCTATTTGTTGACTACATAAATACACATTAACTGTCTGTTGTCACTTTGTGTCCACGACCAACTATAGAGCCTCCCACTACAACTACAAGGTCTAATCTGAGATTTTGTGTGCTATAAAGATTTTAGTAATTTTTTTAATAATTTAGACATTTATTGCTATGTATATACTCTAAAAAATTTGAGTACCAAAATCAATATTTCAATAGGTTTTGCCACGTATAAATACAATACTTTCATCTTTCTGCAAAAGTTAAAGCAAAGAGGCAAAGTTCATGGTTGACTCTGTTGCAAAGTGAAAAGTGTTATGGAATCATATTCCCTAAAGAATCCTCATGGCATCAGATTCTCTGTAGTTACATTTTAGAAAAGGTACATTATCATCGCCACTAGTCCATGTTAAGTAGATCTTGCTAATTTGCTTAGCAATAAAAAACATTGACTTGCATGGAAACGACAAGGATCTATATGAGAAACCACAACCAATAGGAGGAAAACTAGCCGCAGGACAGGACATTCTTAAATCATTTACTCAGAATCAAGCTGACGTATAGTATCAACAAAAAAAAAAAAACTGATCAACACAAATTTTAATTAGACGTAAGGAACCGGTTACTTACCATACAAAACAAATTTATTACCAATCATGAGTTTTAATTATTCGAGGGAACAAATGAAAAAAAAAAACACATTAAACACACTGGACCGTAATCACGTGCGGTTTCTAGTAATCATGCCGTAACATCGTGCGGTTTTCACGTGATGAATCTACAAATCAAGCAATAAACATCCTGCCGTCTTTCCTCCTACTCCTATGTCATCTCTCTTCTCGACACTGTCGTAACTCTTAAGCCGTCACAATGTCACGCTCGGAAACTCGCAACGTCCATAGCCTGATCAAACAACCCACAATAGAGTAGATAATTTCAGCAAACCAAATCCGGTTTAAAAATAACAGAACCGGAACATGACTTACTTGGATCTTTAATGGTTTGAGTGGCAAGGCCATTGAACGAGCAAGTCCCACCGGTCTTACGAAAGCTAGCCCAATAAGAGCTAAAGGCGTAGCTAGCATGCAACACAGTCATATCCGGTTTATGACACGGGCCTCCGGCTTTAATCGGGTCGCAAGTATTATTCCCCTGTGAGCAAGCGTACGATACAGCTTCACCAAGCTGAGTCCAATTCGCTCCTTTAGCCACCACGCACCATATCTTCCCTTTGTACACCTCATTGTTCTCCGGCGCCGGCAACGTCTCCTTGTACTCCGTCGTCAGGCCCGACAACTCGATGTCGTAGACCTGAGTCCCGTTCGGATGCAAGAGTCCGAAATGCCGCTCCGTACCCGGACCCGTTTTCTGATTCTCGTTGTACAAGGCGAAGATGAACGACGGGAGGATCTTTCCGGGTCGTGCCGGAGTTCCTACCGGCGGCTCTGCGGCGAGTTTTTTGACGACGTTGCGGTTGTAAGTCGCGGCGTTGTAGATGTTGGCTCCGATTTGGTCGTAGTCTCCATTATTGGGCCAACCCGTTTCCGCGACCCAGATCCGAAGATCCGGATACCCGAGGCGTGACGTGGCGAAGATGAAAGCGTCGATCATCTGGTCGAAGAGGTTGTGGTAGGTGAGATTGGTGCCAGGATCCGTTACGGTGACGTTGGTAGATTCGAAAAGGGCGTAACCGAGATCGACATGGGCCGGATCTTGCGCCCAGGGGAAATACGGGTAGACATCAACGAAGAGGAAAGATTTGGTCCGGTTTAAGAACTGAAGCATCGGTTTCATAACCGAACCGGAAATATCGGAACGGAACTCACCGCTCGAAGGTGGAAACGAAGTCTTGAGAACGTCGACGGCGAGTGTGGTCCCCACTTTGACTTTCTTGACTTGGAGTTTCTTCAGCGACCGTTGGATCTTGCGCATTGCCGGAACGAGAGCGGATTTGAGCTCGGAGTCCGCGGAGGAGAGGATCTCGTTGCCGACAAGGAGGTAACGGATCTTGGTGGAGGGGTAAAACCGGAGGATGTTGGATCGGATCCACTCGTCGGAGAGGGATTCAGATTTGGAGATGTTGACGATGAGCTCGTTCGGGACCATGACGGAGACAGCGATGTCGGTGGCGTTTAAGGCGGCGAGGATGGTTGGGTTAGCGTCGTAAAGCTTAACACGTTTTGCGTTTAGGGATTGGATGAGCTTGATGGATTCGGGCGGAGACGGGAGGTTGTTTCCTAGCTGTCCGTAGTTGACTCCTGGTCGGCCTGAGAACTTTGCTCCTGTGGACAAGACAGAGATTAGTAAAGGAGATGTTAAACCGACATTAATGGAGACTGAGTACCTGAAACAGAGATGAGTAGAGAGAGAGCAAGGAGATGTAGAACACTCATGACGTTAGCTTGATAACTCTTCTTCTTCTTCTTGTCTGAAGCAATATAGAAATAATGTAAGACGTACGAGAGAAGAGTGGAGCTATTTAATGGGTAGGGTTTACATACATACAAGGAAAAAAAATCTAGTTTGAGGATTAAATTTAAATGATAATATAATGTACTGTATATTTAAGTTTGTATACATATGTATTAATACAAGGTACGGTACCCCTACTGTATTTACATGATGCATGAGCAGATTATTATGAATACTTCTTTTTAGTCTTAATGTTGATATTAAGTGTAACTGTGGGGTTTTAACGTTAATTAAAAAGACTGTTACTCTGTTAGAATCATGTTTTCATTCCATTTTTTCAGTTTAGCTTTGATATAGTAATCGCGTGGGCACCTGATGCTAATTGGGTAATTTTAGCAAGATGAGTAAATGTTGAACTGTTATCAAATGATTTTTAATTCAACTCTAAAATGTTAATGAATGAGGGAAAAATCTTAACAAATGTAATCACTTAATATTCATTGAAAAATGTATTAATGTTGATCCATATGATGAGAAGGTTGTGTATATGTACTCATAGAAGACAGTAGGCCTAGAAGACAGTGTTGATTGGTGTCTTATAATTCTAGACAAATCTCAACGGTCGTCTTGTAATAAAGAAGTAAATGTTTAATGAGAGTTGAGAAAGAAAAAAAAAGAAGAGTAACGTTCTGATGCTTTAGCGATGTGACGTGACATTATGCTCTTTACATCTCATGCTTCATTACAATATAAATCAATAAAGTCGTAAACTCAGTACTTTCAGTCCTGGTAAACCAAATTAATCCCAAATCAATCTCTGTGAATTTAGAGATCAATTTTGGAGAGTTGATTTGATTTGGCACTTATGACATCTCTAAATAATTGTCCTTTTTAACACTGATAATAGTCTTTACGTAAATTGTCACCATTTATTTGAATAAAAATAATTAAATAATTACAAAAAAAATATCTTATTTGAAAAAATCTCTTATGTTTTTGAATAACTCATTTTACATGTGTCACCCACGTATTGATTCAATTGATTTTAAGAATGTAAAATATACATATATGACCAAATACTAATATTTGCATTTTCATAGTCACATGGCTACATGGTTCTTCCTCATTGTTAATGCTTTTATACGATAGAAATTATCACAAAAATAGATTTTAGAAAAGAACTACATGTAAAATTCCCAAAAATGGCAAAAAGAGAGAAAGGAAAATACAATTCAGTTCAAAAGTATGGAGATGAATCCTCAAGAAAGAAACAACAACAAATTACTCAAAAGAATTGAGTGTGGCATTACAACAAATCTCTAAATGGGTAGTCAAGTCTTTGGCTTAAGACCACAACAAAGAGAGGTCATCATCAAAGCCTTTCTTTCTGCCACTTCCCTAATACTATCCGTAAAACAATAGAAGGAAAAATCTAAACCAACACAGGTAAGAGTATCAAAAGACAAAAAAAAAACTTTTAAATGAATTGTTTTGTTTATGTAGAAAGGACCAGCAAGAATCCGTATCTGAGTTGCTTCGTCCTCCTGACTTGGTCTTGGCTTCTCTCTTCTTTTCTGTTCTTCAAGTTGTATGGTGCAATGTAGTTTAAAACGAGGAAGGGGTTTATATAAACTAACTGACCTGTTCTCCGATCAAATCCAGACCAACAATCACGAAAGTGAGTCCTTGGAACAAGAGGAAGTAGAAGTGGATCCCTTGTGCAGACAACAAGCTTCTCACCGAGGCTGCCAAGAGGATGAAAGCCAGTGCCATTTCTGTTCTGTACAGACGGTTTCTTTTGGTCTTCCCTGCTTTCTTAGCTGCTCCTAGTTTGCTAAGCTCAGTTAGACCTGAGTCAGAGGATGATCTTTGGATGCTTGTAGACTCAACCAAAGAGCCTGACTCTGCGTATGCAATCAGATCAGCTTCAGAGGATCTCCCTAGCTTTTTGGTGACTACCCACTCATAAGAACTTCCAAACTTGAACAAACCAGAGATCATGGCTCCAAATTTGGTAACCGACATTGTGTTCTCAAACAGGAGATAAGGGACTATGAAAGGGAATGATCTTGGGGCTGGGATGATGTTTAGGATGGACATGATCCCAGGGATGTAGCAAACAACCCAAGATGGTAAGTTAGCTTCTGGGAAGAACATTGTCAATGGAAGAATGACGCAGAAGAGAGTGAATGAGTAGAATGGTAAGATAAGCTTCCGTAGCAAGAAGAAGAGAAATATCATATTTGCTTTCTTGCCAACACTCACCTGCAGGACGCAAACAAAGATCAGACCAAGCCAAGGGAATGCAAGAGGAAAACAATCTCATCATAATTGTCAACCTCACCTTTGAGCGAAGAATGTCCATGAAGCACAAACGGAACAATTGCATTGGACCTGAATGCCAACGGTATTGCTGCTTTTTGTATGCCTCATAAGACTCGGGAAGCTCACAGAGACACTATGTAAATAAATGAGATTAAAGAGCTGGGGAATGAAAGGAAAGTTTTGAGCAATTTTGGTTAACAAAAGTACCTTAACATCATTCAGATAGATGAACTTCCATCCACAAAGATGAGCACGAACGGCTATATCCATGTCTTCAACAGTTGTTCGCTCCAACCAACCCCCACAGTCCTCGAGAGCTTTGATTCTCCAAACACCAGCAGTTCCATTAAAGCCAAAGAAGTTAATAAAAACACCATTAACCTGCTGTTCGACTTCAAAGTGGAAAGACAAGTTTATGTTCTGTAGCCTTGTAAGCAAGTTTTCGTCTTTGTTCACAAAGGCCCACCGTGTTTGGACCAAGGCTAAATCGTCTCTCCCCTGGAAGAAGAAACACATATCATTTGAGAAAGTCAAAACTTATGTCCTACCAAAGAAGAAGCCTTCAAGGTTCAAGCAGAGAGTTTAATACTTATATAAGCCAAACAAAAAGTGAATGATAACCTTGAAATGAGGCACAGTTTTCTTCAAAAAATCAGCTGGTGGCTGGAAATCTGCATCAAATATGGCGACAAACTCGTAATCTTTGACGTATTCACAGTTCATTGCAGCTTTAAGGTTCCCAGCCTTGTAACCAGTGCGTATGAGACGGTGTCTATACACTATCCGAACACCCCTTTGTTGCCATTTCTGTACTTCAGCCTTTATAAGCACCTGAACGTCTAGCTCACTTGAGTCATCAAGAATCTGGATTAGCATTCTCTCTTTTGGCCAGTCAAGCATACACACCGCTCCAATAGACTGTTGGTACACCTACAAAGTCCCACCAACCAGATAAGGTTACAAAACAGGAACTGCAAGAACTAAAAAAAACAGAAATTTTGCAGAACTAAGATAGTATCTCACGCAAGGTTGGTCCTAAGATTTTGGGGGCTATAGACAATTTAGTAAAAGTTAAATATAAAACTTTTTTTTTTTTGGGGGGGGGGGGGGGGGGGACTATATAGGCCAATGCTTCATTAGCCAATGCTCAAAGACCGTCCATGAATCAACAGTTTTAGAAATGAAACCGCACAAGAAACACGTAGATTACTAGTAATTATAGCAACAACTCCTAAATTCAAATGCTTGATTCCTGATACAGTTAGGTGAGGATACATAAGTGTGCTTACCTCTTTCTCATTGCACATAGGAATCTGCACAAGCACCATGGGGTAATCTTCCAATCTAATCCCCTCTCCGACCGGTTTAGCCGGGTACTCCATAGCCGCAACAGGCTTAATACGGCGAAGCTTGATCCAGAAGCATCCAAGCACAAGCACAAGACGGTCAACAGATTGAATCAAGAAGAGAACAATGCAAACATTGGTCAAGCTCTGAAGCGGGGGAGCAAAGTAAGAGGCTCTGATCTCAAGCCACCAAGCGTAAGCCACCTCAACAGCCGCCTCAGCAGAGGCCACAGAGGGAGGGGTAAAGTGCCATCCTTTGAAATAAGCAGCGAGCTCGAAACAGAGTAAGAGCACAACGACGACCAAGAAGGCCTTGATCAGACGGTAGAGCCTGGCGGAGGAGGAAGCAGAGGGAGGATTGTCGTTGGCAATGCGGCGGTTGGCGGTGCGGATGAGGTGGATGGAGGAGTGAGCGATCCAGAGGAAGGAGGAAGCGAGTTGCTTGAACTTGAGGAGGTAGAGACGGGAGAGCTGGCGAAGGGTCCGAGTCCGGATCCGATCTTTATCCGGGTCAACGGCTGGAGTTCGGATTTCGACGGTGAGGAAAGCTTCGTCATCGCCGGTGTAGAGAACGTCGTGGTCTCTATCTCGCTGCTTATTCCACCATTGCTGAAACTCCTCGTTCTGGGAGCGAGACATCGAACACCAATCTTTTCCTGACACACGATGTGTTGTTGCCTAAACTTAGTAACATACAATTTGGTAATTAATGATCAACTATTCAAATTGTAATGAGATCTCATCATCAATAAATGAACAATCATTTTGCATCTAACCAGGGAGAGAGAGGCTTTGAGCATTTATACAGATCTGGAGAGAGAGGAATAGAGATTACCAAAAGTCGACGAGTCTCTGTAGTCGACGGAGACTGAGATTTGGGGGGGGGGGGAAGATGTTGGATCGATCTACAATGGCTTTTTAACGAAAAGGAGGAGGAAGAAGAAGAAGAAGAAGAAGAAGATGAAGGTGGAGGAGGAGGAGGGGGGAGGCTAAAAAAAATGAGTGTGGAGATTGATGATAGTAGTTGATAAGACTGACTTGCCCTTGCGTTTAGACATAAACTACATTCTTTGTCTGATTGTAGTTTAACAGCGGTTTGGTAAAAGTTAAAAACCAAAAGAGGAAAGAGTTTACGGCCCATTTTATTTCTTTTTTGGTTGGCACGTTTTCTATTGGGCTTGTTACTTTTTTTACCTAGGTTTTTTTTGGTCAGCCGAAAAGCTCTTTTAACCTAGGTTAATATTACTATTGTAGTCTTTTTCTTTCATTTTGGGTTGACGATAAATATTCAATATTGTGAAAGCAATGCGGTTTAAAGGTCAAAGTTTAAAATGTTTTATATCCGATTTGAAGTTTGATTACTATATGATTTATTTTTTTGTAGATTAGAATGCAGTGTTGAATGCAAAGTTATATGTTGTGGTCATGTAGAAAATATTTCTATCAAAGATATTGTATATGTATAATTATTTGTCGATTTGAGTGTTAATAAGATAACTAGATTGTGAAATTATTGTCCATAAAATTATTTATGAATATATATATTGTAGGTAATTGATAATCATATATATAGTAAAAAAGTAATTTATATGATGATCTAACTGCTAGTATCACCAATGTTAGCAAATGGATATTCAATATTATAATCATGAAAGTAACCTTTTTAATAATTTGACTAATTAATGAACTTAACAAGTAATTAAGTAAACAGATAAATATCAAACTAAAACTTATAAAACATTCGGTGTCAGAAGAAAATGTTAAAACATTCCTTTCGAAAGAAATATAGCTATAGATGAAACCAAGCTATAATTGATTTAGGTCAACTTTTTACCGTCTCCAAAATGTACATTTTTAATAGTTTTTTAATTTTCAATTTTATAAGTCAAATCTACGAAAGTTTCTGATTAAAATAATGGTTTGGAATCTACTCATTATTTTCAGAATCCCAAATTGTTATTAAACGTTCAAAGACTTATTATATAGTTATTGAAACCATAAAAACTACTAACAGGAAAATATTTTTTTTAACTATGTAAGTAAAGTATTTGGTTAAAGTCCAATGCGATTGAAAATTTACCAAATTTAGGTTACTCTTGTTGAGTGAAAGAAAATTATCTTAACATTAGTAACTACTATTTGACAAAATCATCTATAAAATTATTAATTTTATATGTTTCTCCTACCTATAATTTCTTTTGTTTCTACAACATGTCTTACGATTTAGCAAAAAAAAAAAAAAAACGTCATGCGACCCATGCCACAAAATACGAGTATACGACCACTAACTCACGATGAGATCTCTCGCTACTATTTAATTAATTATTTTGTCGGCTATTACTTATTTATTCTAATATGATAAGAATGATTGGTTTTAATTATTTAATGTATGATACATAAATTTATTACTCCCTCTGTTTAATTATAAGTATTAATTTAAGTTTTTGCACACAGATTAAGAAAACAATTAATTTTGCATATTTTATATATAAAAACACAATTATCTATACACTTAACCATATTTTAACCAATAGAAAAATAAACTACAACATAAAATTAATGAATTTTGCACTGAAAGTTGAAAACGACACTTATTTTGTAACAAAAAACTTCTTTAAAACGATACTTAATATAATTAAAACGGAAGGAGTACTATTTTGATATTCACACAAAAAAAAATAATCCAAAGTGTCGTGTGGCCTTGGTGTGTTTATTTGGGTCGAAAGATGTAGCACCTCGAAAAAAAACATTAAACCATCAAAGATTGGCCTTCTCAGTGTTATTGTGGCCCATTCTGTTGAATATTTCTATCGACTCTGGAATGAGCCGAACATTCGGTTATTGATGAGACATTTTTGCTTGAATACATTGTTGTTGAGGGTTCTGGTTTCAAGTTCAACAGTAGTTGATTAGAAGAATAGACTGCTCTATGAAGTGTATTTAATTTTTTTTTTAAGAATCTAAAAGCTGTGGTCCTGTGGAAGAAGAGAAAACATTTATCTGACCATTCAGTGTTGTTGATGCTTTTAATTTGTCTTTAATTTAGTCAAAAAAAATTGTCTTTCATTAACTTGAATGAGTCATGTGGCCTTTCTAGGCCAGATGGTTCGCTTCAGCTAGTAAGTGGGCCTCAATGTCAAGTTTATAATCGCCCAAAATAAATGGATGTCGTTTAAATCATTTGAATCGTGGACATTCGATTATATATTGAATAATGAATACCATTTGCTAACGAATGTGTGTTTACTCAAACCTATGAACCATGTTAAAGCTATAATGGTACATTTAAATCATAAGAAACTTAGATTTTGTTTGAAAACGTATTGTAACGAACGAAGTGATAACATAAAAGTTTTTTTTTCACGTTGGATAATTATGCTATTACAATATATGAAAAATATTATAGATGATTCTACAACTAACAATTTTACATGCCTTATGAGATTCACGTTTAATTGCATCACATGAATCGTCTCTATCGGATCCATCATTAACAATACTCTTTACCCGTGTTGTAAATCTCTTGTATTGTTTCTCCATTAATTCGTATAATTATGTCTTCTCTGAGATTTGAAATCCAAACATCCTGATGTGGAAACATTAATAAACATTTAATAAAACCACTGAATTAAAGGGGCTTCCACAATGGTAACATAAAAGTTATATAAGTTGTTTTTGATCAAGAAAGAAAAAACAAAGAAAACATAGTGGGTTGTTGACAACACCTACAAAAGAAGGGGTTTTGATAAAGAAAAACATGTGTCAAATGGGCCTCCTTTATGTATGTTCCACATAATACGATAATTATATTTATTTTCCCTTCAATTATTGGTCTTGTTTTTATCTTACAACGCTTATAATTGATTTCCATGTACGTCCAATCCCCATTAATGATTTTCTATCTTGATGTATGCTCTCTTCTTCTTTTTCTGATGTAAGAAATAAAATAGACAAATGCAAGCCTAGATAGAAAAAACAGTCGAAAGGTTCTTCAGCTTTTGAAGTATAAATGCTCTTTAAAATCGCTAAATACCTGTAAAATTGATGCAGCTTTAATCAACCTAATCAGCCTCAATCTCAAGGCATTGAAAATATTGTATAGAATAGCTAAGCTATTCATCCATGCTTGGTTTAATAGACAGTTTCAAAATTTTGTTTGTATAATTTAGGAAGTTCTGGATTGAAATAGAATGAGAATTCTTGATACGGTCTTGGATAGACCGTATGAATATTAGATAACCCATAATTTTAGACGTGAGATTCCATATTTAACATCTAATCAAACTTTAAATGTTGCTTTTAAGTGTACAACTTCGATACAGACTTTTCCAATAAATCCTTCGATCATTATAAACTCTTTTATTACATTTTAAATTTAATTCTGAATATGTATCAACATTTCGTTGACAAAGGCGGCAACGAGAACTATCGACGTTCGATGATAGGAAATCTACAATACAATGTAAAGAAAATACAAATATTTTGCCAAATAAAACAAACATAACATATCTCTTAGTGTAAATGTTCATATGTAAAGTATGTGTATTTTTACAACATTTCGATAAAACATTATTTATTTATTTGTTTATTTATATTTTTAGGACGTCCAGTTCATCACTGATTACATATGCCAACAAATAAGATTGTCCAGAAATTATGCTGTATAAAATGACTAAAACCCTATTTTAGACATTTACCTTATACGCATGATACAAAGTCGCGTTGTATATAAACTAGAATGAATAATTCAACAGGTATATAAAGATGTCATCTCTTTATGAAGAACTCAAACAATGTAAATAGTTTTGAATTTATGTGGCAAAATACCTATTATACATTCATTAACCACTGGTGTAAGAGTTCGTTAGTCACAAAGATTCATAAGCTTACTTTTTATTGGCTTTAAAAAAGATTCCATTACTTTGTTATCAAACATTTGGAAGTATTATAGATAAGACTTAAAGAACGTTGTTATCACACAAATAAAAACAAAGATAATAATGTCAGGAAGCAAAGCGGAAGCAAAGCTGTCTCGTCTTGATAGTACGAAGATGATGAGGATGGCAATGGATATGGACACGTGGGCTAAGTGCTGATTTAAGACTAAAGCAGTCCAGCTTGGCACTTGTAAGATTCTCTGTGTTTGCAGATGAATGGTCTGGTCCCTACTTGTCTGAACTACGCATTTATATAATAATCAAATCATACACATTTCTATTATTTTTTTGAGGTAAAAAACACATTTCTAACGTAGTTCTTAATTTTTGTAAGAGACGTTTCTTAATTTTTAATTAAGAAAACTTAAGAACTGTCTCTTAAATAAGAACCATAAGAGACGTTTCTTAGCCGAAAAGTGTAAAAAAAAAATTTATGTTAAGAACCACACCGCAAGAGAACACGGTTAATCATGACCTAATTGCAGCAGAACAACTTTGGTTTGAACCCAACACTACTATTCCTACCCGGATTATTTGCATGGACGTCAATGGCCACCTTGGTTATCGATGGGTTGGCTAAATAATTTGTTTAGTAAAATTGTAACAATTCGTCTCATGAGATCTAGGTTAGGTTAGCTCTATATAACACCAACCATAACTCTTCACTTATAAATTTTTATTGATTCTGCAAATAGTTTATTGATGTATTTGAAGTTCTTCAAACTTTAAAAATTCACTCTTTAACAATTCTTCTACCTAACAAAGTAATTTCAAAACCAACCTTTTTTGAGTCAATGTTCTTAATTCATCTGATCACGCCCTTAAAGGTATATTAAAACTTGTTTCTTTTCATTTTCTATAATTTTTAACCAAGCAAAACAAAAGTGTTGAAAGACGGCAGGGGTAAAAAAAAATGTCAAAGAAGAAATAGTGTCCGAGAGTGAAGAGAGATGACAGAGTACCAATAGAATCCACGCGTAAAGACAGCTGTTCCCATGTTGCCAATAACTCAATGGGTCTCACTTGACTCTACTACGTACGTACACCTCCCAAACGCCAAACTCTTCGTCTCATCAACATCTTCCAAATTGTCCTCGCCGCCTTTGCCGTCTGTCCATTCTATTTCTCATTACATTCTACGTTGTTGACACAGTTTACACTCCCAGCTTTGTATCTTAATCTTAAATATTACGGGTTAAAGCTAAAAATCAATTCATAGTAATACTGTAGAGTTGAGTGACTAAGTTAACTTGAACATTTTCTATATTGGGATATTGACATATCCTACACGAAATAGACTTAGAGTATATTATTTCTATATTATTTAATTTCCTTTTCTAGATAGAAATATAAACTTTAGAATTGTATATAAAAAAGTTTTGAAGTTATAAATCAATAACAAAATAACTTATTTGATTAGATAACTTCTCACTCTAAAAGATCAATCATAAATCCTGTTTCCAGCAACTAAGGTTTTCCTTGAAGAAGACAAAATGAGAATTTTTTCAATGGTTTATTCTCTCGGTTTGATTACTATTTTCTTGATTCGATTATGAATAAGAAAGATTTTATCTACTTTCATTCACTTTCGTGATTGCTATATATAACCAGAGATTAAATTTTGAACTCTGCAATATTGTTTATTTATTTAGGGGGGAGGGGGAAGTCAAACATTTGGTTCATAACATTTACCAAAATTAATATACAAAGTTAGTCTTAAATATTATAATTGGAAGAATAATCTTTCGTGTGAAAACAAATTTGATTCCAAAATAAAAATGAATCAATCTCTTTACACTACCATTAATTAAACCACCACACCTTTAATAACTCTCTACAATTCTGATTAATGAGAAGAAGAAAAATCCGAATCCTCACTCAATCTTGTAAATAATCATCATTTTTGATTCATGATCTCCACATTAGGTCTTAAGGACATGGCTTGTACTTGTGTGTGTTCTTTCGAACTTATAAACAAAACTGCTGTTTGATTATAAGTGTAGAAATACAAATAACGTGTGTAACACTATGAATTCACGAGAGACTATTCGTGTCGGCTGCAGTTTGACACCTTCACGAAGTTGGTCATATAATAAAACTTATTAGACTTTGACGGTTTTTATTTATTTTATAAACGTAAATTTTAATATTATAGTAAACGTTTTAAACATATAATTTACATTTTATTGTTATATATTGTGTTATTCTATAATTTTATTATTTATCTTTTTTATCGGACATTATTTTATGATAGTTCATTAATTACAATTAGACATGGCCTGATAGCACTACACTTCTTCTTCTCTCCTCGTATTTATTATTATGACTATCTCTTTCACACAGAAGAGAAGAACCCAAAAAAAAATAGAGATTTAATGAGAGATATTAATTCAAAAGATTCGGCAACATAATCCGAGAGAAGGGTTTGGTGAGAACCGGCGGTGGATCCGACGGAGATGGCAAAGACCGGATTTTTCGACTCGGATCCAACGGCGATTGCTAAAGCAAAGGAAGTGGAGCGTGAGATGAAGAAACTGCTGAGAGCCATCGAGGAAGAGGATGGTTTAAGCTTTCAGACAATCGATCAGTTACAGGAGGCTTTGTCTGCGTTTAGACAAGGTACGATGAGGAAGATGGCGAAATCTTCTTCTTTAGAGATGCTCGAGACGGTGTCTGTTCCTGATGAGTTTCGTTGTCCTCTCTCCAACGAGCTCATGCGTGATCCCGTCGTTTTAGCTTCTGGTCAGGTCAGTGACGACGTCACATTCCGATTTTGATTGGCTTTGATAACTGTTCAGATTATCCGACGTCGTTTTGGGTTTCATGAATCTCAATGTCTCTTACTTTTTGCAATGTTCAAGGCTGTAATTAGTCATTTTATAAAAGATTATTGTTCAGTTGCAGTGGCTTAATCTGAATTTTTATAAAATCACTTTTTGGTATAATTTGCCAATTAGGCAAAGAGCCATTTATACCAGTTTTTAGAACACTGGTTGTTGATAATTGTTGATAATATGTCTAGAAATTGAATATAAATGATTATATGAATTGAAAAAGTTTACATTTTTTTTTGTAGACATACGACAAGTTATTCATCCAGAGATGGTTGAGTTCAGGAAACAGAACATGTCCCAAGACACAACAAGTTCTGCCTCACACTGCTTTAACACCCAATGTCCTAATCAGTGATATGATCTCTAAATGGTGCAAGACGGTTGGGTTAGAGACGACGAATCTATTTGAGTCCAACCATGTAAATGAAGAGAAAGCTGTCACTAGATCAGATCGTGAGGTTTTCAATTCTTTGCTCTGTAAAGTCTCGTCGTCTTCGAACTTGCAAGATCAAAGATCAGCTGCAAAGGAGCTAAGACTTTTGACCAAGAAGGGCACTGAGTTTCGAGCTCTTTTTGGTGAATGTTCTGAAGGAATCACCCGTTTAGTGAGTCCATTGTTGTTACATGGGTCTAGCTTGAACCAAGATGAGCAACTTCAAGAAGATGTGGTCACAACATTGTTGAACACATCTATACATGATGACAGCAACAAGAAGCTTGTCTGTGAAAACCCTAATGTGATTCCTGTCCTGATCGATGCATTGAGGCGAGGAACTGTAGCCACTAGAAGCAACGCAGCTGCAGCTATCTTCACTTTGTCTGCGTTGGATTCCAACAAAGTACTCATAGGGAAATCTGGAATCTTGAAACCTCTTATAGATCTTTTAGAAGAAGGGAATCCGTTGGCTATCAAAGACGTAGCTGCAGCGATCTTTACTCTATGTATTGCTCATGAAAACAGGAGTAGAGCTGTAAAGGAGGGAGCTGTGAGGGTTTTAGGTAAGAAAATCTCAGATGGGTTGTACGTGGATGAGCTTTTAGCTATCTTAGCAATGCTTGTTACTCACTGGAAGGCGGTGGAGGAACTGGGTGAGCTTGGTGGGGTCTCTTGGTTGCTGAAGATAACTAGAGAGAGTGAATGCAAGAGAAACAAAGAGAACTCGATTGTGATACTGCATGCTATATGTTTCAGTGACAGGACAAAGTGGAAGGAGATTAAAGAAGAGGAGAATAGTCATGGAACTATAACAAGGCTTGCCCGTGAAGGAACGTCTAGGGCACAGAGGAAAGCAAATGGGATCTTGGATAGGCTGGGAAAAGCTATGAATCTTACTCACACTGCCTGAGAGAATGCCCTTAAAATCCACAATGTAAATTATCTCTTTTGTGTTTTATTTGGCTTTCAGAATTTTTGTAAATTATTTCACATCTTTAGGATTTGAACAAATATAATATGGTTTTCGTATATGATGATGTTGTAAATAGAAAACTGTGTGAATAGTTCTTTGCTTGATGTTTTCTTAATGGGTAAATAAAATGAATGTTGGATTTATTCAGCAGTAAATGTCTTGGTCAACAAGTAACTGTGTATGAATAGAAAAGAATTAAAATACATAGAAAGACTGTCATGTCGTGTACTTCACATCAAAGGGTACTAACTACAAAACAAATCAATCTTATTCCATTATCTCTGGAAAAAATAGTTTATTGCAGAGTCACGAGTTCTCATTATTTGTTGATAAAATGTTATGTGAACCAGTCTTGCCGTATGTCAAATTTTTGGTAAAATGTATGTCATTTGACTCATTTCTATATTAAAAAGTACATTTCATTGGGATTTACTAGAGAAATGTCACTTAAATAAAAACCGAATGTAGTTATATTCTGACTTTCTTTTCTCAACAACTTATATGTATAAACCAAATTTTAATCGGTTGAGAAGTTATAAGAAAAACAATTCTAGCTGACTAGAAAAACAATGTTTTTCTTCAAATGCATTTGCAAGTAAATCCACACAAAACAATTATACTTTTGAAGATATACATCAAGTACATTTTCTCAATATTATTCTGCAAATAACAAAACGTATCTATTTTATGGTGAAAGTCGACTAGTCGATTGAATTTGTAATCACATTCACTAAATCTGAGTAATTATACTCAGTTATTTCTCGCACATGATCATAATTGTAATCATATCAAATGTATAAAAAATAACTTGTAATGTTATCAGTTTGATTTTTCAGTTATACATATATGTAAAATGTTTCAAAGGTTTAGTTTCTCGACATGCGTGACAAGAAAAGGCATGTAAAGTAAATATATAAATCACATGTATTTATGTTAGATTGCTTGGAAGTTGGGATTAAATCACGGAGCTGCCACAAACTCGTGATTGGTAATAAAAACTGGTTGATAGATGAAGAAAGCTCGAGAGAAAAGAGAATATTTAAAAAGACAGAGGAAAGATTACAGAATCGTCCTGAAAATCACACTCTTTGGTGTTTGTTTCTCATCAAACTTTCACAAGAAAAGTAAAAAGTGAAGAAAGAATTTGATTCTTACAACCTTTATCCACAAGAAGT
This sequence comes from Moricandia moricandioides, assembly GCA_905132885.1. NCBI lineage: Eukaryota > Viridiplantae > Streptophyta > Magnoliopsida > Brassicales > Brassicaceae > Moricandia > Moricandia moricandioides. The sequence goes on along the minus strand of CAJHQQ010000191.1, from coordinate 184,798 downwards.
AACGTTTACAATGAAAAAAGATTTTTATTCTAAGGACGAAAGACAATGCCCCACTAAAAGAAGAAAACGAAGCATAATACTCCACAATAGTCGGTTTTGCGTGCCCCCAATGGAATCATATATACAAGGGAAAAATAGTCTTCATTGTGTTAAAGTTCCCCGCCTTGAAATGAAAGTTTATGATTTTCTAGACTTTGTTGTATAGATTTTATAACCATATATTTATGGAATTAAATCCATACTTTTAATTACGATTAAATCGAATTCTTGATTTCTTTGAATTAATTAATAAAGTTAATCACCTTTTCTCTGCCACATATGTAGTAGTATGATTGTAGAGGAACTACATTATGATTCTGGTCTGGACTATCCTGACCTCCTTGGGGCTAAACAAAGTCTTTTGTGTGTGTTAGATGGCGAATGTGTTCATAAACAAAAATTTATAAATTTATATATATATATACAAGTCAGTGAATCTTACACTGAAAACATTAGCAAGTAGAGAAACACACACGAAACCAAATAAACGCAATGGTCTGCTTTGTTCGTTCACTGAGTAGTTAAACTTCATCTCTCTCCCGCTTCATTGTGCGTAAGTTAAATTCTCATTTGAATCAAGAACCCACTTTGTAAGCCCATACGTGTTTCTCCAGGTAAGATGCCACTGCCTCTTTGATAGCCAGATTTGGAACCAGTTTTGATGGGTCGAGTTTCTCACGCGTTATAGGGTCAAACTTTCCCACCTAGCAAGAAGATTCAAACCACCACCAAAACATTAACAGTAATGAACAAATAAAAAGTAAAAGACAGAGAGTATGAGAGATAAATGCTACAGAAACCAACCTTGTTAATATGTTCAAGGATTGCTGCTCTTTCATATGTAACCCCACTTGGAGAAATCACAGGATCCCTGAATATCTCAAGAGTAATGTTGCAACACAAGTAATCTGGCACCTGAGGAAGGAAAAACGACACAGTATGGTATTGACATTAGATTTGAATCGAAGAAGGGCTCTTACAAAAAGCTTTTAAAGAAACGTTAATGCACCTCGGTTGGTTTGTCGTCTTCTGCAGCTTTCTCAAACACTCGATCAAGAGCTTTCAATTGCTCAGTATAGGAAGTATAGGCTTCTTCCGAGGACTCTTCAGTTTGAGACATGTCTAAAGCACGTTGTTGATCAAGAGCAGCCTCACAAGTTAGCCTGAGACGAAGATAAATAATTAAAGCGACAGTAAAGCATAGTTCCAGGTAATATGTTTACGGTGGATTAAGAGAGAGAGAGAGATAGAGACAGAACCTACTTCAGGCTATTCAATTCCCAAGAGCGCCTAGCAGAAGCCAGTTCCCACTCCATGTATTTTGCTTTAGCAAGCTCTTCCCAAATTTCTTCTACCATGTATCCTGTTGGATTTGCGCCTCTTCCAAGATCTAAAGCCTATATGAAACGTAGCCATCAAAACTATCGTTCTGTAGTAGTTGATGATTTCATCAAGTTAACCCATCCATTATGGTTTATCTAACCAAAACCAGTATGATTAGTATCCACCACACTCAAGTGATCCCTTACACTAGTTTAAAATGCTTGGAAACTACACTACTTAAACGTTATGGAGAGTAAGTAAATCACGTCAACGAATAAATTGCACAGAGGATCCATACCCTTTGCAAAGCTTTAACTCCATCACCATAATCTTCCCTCTGCAATAATGCAAGTCCTAGCATGTAGTGCGCCTGCAAGTGTAAGAACCCCACACGAAGGAGAAGATCAAACAATGCTAAGAAAGGAAGTAGACCAAAAGCAAAGAAAACTTGCATGCCACGCCACACACACCTTGACGGAATTGTGGTCAAGCTGAATAGCTTTGCGACAATCTTCTTCAACCCTAATCCAATCCCTAAGCCACCAAAAAAGCAAACTTTAAGAACAAAGATGACCACTAAAGTATCTAGGCAATGTATAAATAAAACCATACATACTTTCGCTTCATGTGGCAAAGAGCTCGATTTGTCCAGTAAACAGGAACCTTTGGTGACAAAGTTATCGCCTTTACAATTACACAAATATGATAAAAAAAACGAATAAGTCAATGTAGCTACTCAAGATGAAGTCAATGTCTCTCTGCAAACTGTTAACTTATCAATGAACACTATAACAACAGTTGTATAAACAGTCTATCTAAACCGGAAATGGATTGAATTTCGGTTTAATTACAAACGAGTTGTCCGGTTAAGAAACTCTATCCAAAGTTTTATTCTTTCAAGCAGATCTAAATCCAAACCCTAGCGATGAATCATGTACCTCAGTGTAAGCATCAATGGCGGCGCCGAAACGTTCTTTCTTAAAACAACAGTTACCGTCTTCCTTCAACCGCTCGGCTTGTTTTGCCGCCATGGCGGAGACCGCGCCTGTCACCATCTACGCTAGAAACGAGTTTGATTATCCTTTTCGATCTTCCTCTCTCGGGAGTGCTTCAGACGAGAAGAAGCCGCGAAATTTCTCGAAGAGTAAAGCAAAAGGTCATTGAAATTTTGAAACAGTGAAGAAAGTGTCTTTACCGGGTCAGCTCTACACGTATTGGGCGAAACCCGGATATTAAAACGACGTCGGTTTTCCTTGGGATCCTCTCGTTTGATAGCGTACCAATTTTCAAAGCCGTATGAGTATGGGCCGATCTGATTATAGCAAATTAGCTACAGGCCCAAATAGAATCGGGTTGACGTAATGTTATATTAGTCCATAAAGTACGAATGTTTTTTTCTGATTAACCAAAAAGTACAAATGTTGACCTATCTCAACTTTTTTTGACTAATTCATAATGATAGATGTTGAATATAAGTTTTGTGTATCTGTGATGTCAGTCATTCTGGAATCTGGATTATCCTAAACTTACAATTACAATTTTTTTCTTTCGTTTTGTAAATTGAATTATCAACACTAATCAAATCTAGAGATATATAGATTATAAATTGAATATTTCAATATAGATAATTCCATTGAAATAACGAGCTAGCTCACGCATATAATGGCGAGAATCCGGAGATTATTTGATCACTGATACGATCATATAATGAATGCGTTGGGGCAATGATTATAGACTAATGACGTTCAAAAATACTATGAATTTAAGAACTAAAACGTGTGCAATTTCTTCTAACCCTTTTCCAACTAATTAATCTTCTTCCCATTTCCTAGGATGCTTCCTTTATCTTACGTCTTTACTTTATTCTCGTTTGCATGGGATTCGTAATACTTTTGGTACAATTAGGTATTGACTTTTTATAAGTATTAACTATAGACAGTTATAATTATCTTCTATGACTATTTCCATTCTTTTATCTTGATTAATGCTTATTAACGAATATAAAAAGTTAAGGAAATTAAGTGAAATGTAGACAAAAATAAAATAAAAATGTTTACGCTAAAAAAATTTACACTTTAGAATATAAAAGAAAAAACGAGCCACACAATTTTTTTTTTCAATTAACTTGAGAATATTCTAAATATATAGAAAAAATTAGACTAATCTATAAAGAAAGTACAATATATAGAATATTCTTTTTTTTGAATAGGCAAATGAACCCAAAAGCATAATTTATATCTGTGTAAATATTTAGAAGCAATATAGCCTAGTTTCAAAAGATGGATCAAATCTTAAATGTATTAGCGTCCCAATTTTTTGTCTATATCATTCCACTACAATTTTCCGGACCACACAAATAACAAGTATCCGAAAACATGTTTACTTGTTAATGTTTGTTAACATTGTTCCTTGTTAATATTTGTTACTTGTTAACATGTTACATACCAGTTTTTCGCCCCATATTCCTGCCGAAAACTTGTATACACAAAAAATATCGTATGTATGTAAAAAGAATAATGTTATTTATTTATATGTTTCCTGGTGAAGAGGTCGATACTCCCTTCAAAACATCTGGAGCGTTGAACTAAATGAATCGATAGAGATGAAAATATTTATCTGATATAAAATACCTCAATATTTAAGCATAAATATAAAGTTCTGTCACCCAATGAAAGATGCAATAAATATAAATAAAATACTATAAATAGAGAGACAATATTATATTTTCAAATAAAACCATGTGGACTAGAAAACACATTGGGGCTCTGTATAAACGTCACGTATGCAATAATGCTTATGTGAGCAGCCTTTCTTTTGTTGTATGTTCTCTTCATCTATCGTCTACATCTTCTCATGACAATTCGGAAAAAAAGAGAGAGGACCATTTCCAGTTTTAACCAGCGTCGACTTCACACATATAGATGTTCAATTAAAGAAAGTTCCAGGGACATGATGCAAACATTTGGTATTGACAATTTGATCATCTGGGGTCTATTCTATATGACTAATTTTAATTTTATTAAGCCGTTTTTAGCCTCACAATAAATGATTTAGAATAAAATAAAAGCACTATGAGAAAAAAGAAGAGAGAACGAGGGGGACGGGTATTGGTGTATATTCAAAGTTGCCCAACAACTAAGAAAAAAGCGAAATCAAATAAATAATAGTTAAATTAATTTTGGCGTATTTCCATTCACATCAAATAATTTTATTGTTCAACGTTATTGACATTGTCAATAAGAAAAGATCAAACATTTCGTCCGTACACACACATATCCTTTTAACTCGAAACTAAACTATAACAAGAACATTATCACCAATATATGATTCTATTAATCATATAATATTACTATAAAAATAAATAAAACTAAATCATCTTGAACATGATACATAATCAAATAGTTGACATAATTTTTTGAGAATCTTTCAAATATATCTTGTTTTTCTCTCTTTTTTTCCTTCTAATTTTAACAAATTCATTAACGATCCGCGTTTTAGATTTATATTTAGGAAAATATTTTTGCAGCTAATAATAGTCATGCATATAAACAAGTAATACATTTTCAACTCATTTGACTGATGACAATATAAACAAAAAAATAAGTTGACAAAAATATTATAACAAATTACCAAAGACGCCACTTGCAGTCAACTTCACAAAAGAACACGCACTCTCCACATGCTCCTTACCCAAATTCCTCCACCGTATTAAAATCATCTCCGACTTTTTTTCTTTTCACAGTCGTGGGCGTGACTTTTCTCATCTCACGGTCATCTCAACACGTGGCGTCATCCTAACGGCTTTACCTGATCCCTCCATGGTAGACGCGGTGCACTGAATCAGAACTCCGTCTATAAAAACAAACGTTACATGTCTCTCTGTCTTCTCAAAACACAACACATTAACTTACTCATGGCTTCCAACTCTTCTCTTCTTCTTGTCTTAGCCGTTGCTTGCTTCGCCTCTCTCATCTCACCGGCGATTTCACAAACATGCTCTACACAGAACGTGCAATTCGCCGACAGAACTCCGTTCGAGAATTGCCTGGACCTCCCCGTACTTAACTCCTACCTCCACTACACATACAATGCAACCAACTCATCTCTCTCCGTCGCCTTCGTGGCTACTCCGTCTCGTTCCGACGGGTGGGTCGCTTGGGCTATCAACCCCACAGCGAGGGGGATGCTCGGTTCTCAGGCGTTCCTCGCCTACAGTCCTGGAGCCGGTGCGGGTCCCGTGGTGAACACGTACAACATCAGTAGCTACAATCTCGCCGTAGGAAGACTTAGCTTCGACTTTTGGAATCTACGCGCTGAGTCCATGCCCGGTAACAGGATCGTGATTCGCACTTCGGTTAAGGTCCCTGCGGGAGCTGATAGCGTGAACCAAGTGTGGCAGATCGGAGGGAATGTGACTAACGGTCGTCCCGGAGTGCATCCTTTCAATCCGGCTAACTTGGCCTCTACGGCTGTGTTGAGATTTACCGGCTCTGACGCTCCGAGCTCTGCTCCGGGGTCTGCTCCAAGCTCTGGTCCAGGCTCTTCTCAAGGGCCGACCACTCCTGGTGGCTCGACCACTCCTGGGCAGGCGGGAGGTCCAGGGAACGCGGGTTCGATGACTACAAGCTCAAATTTTGGGGTTAATTTGGGAGTTTTGGTTTTGTTGGCTACTATTTTCATCTTTTGAGTATGATTTTCTCATCTCAATAATCTTTTTTTTTGTTTTGCACAATAATTGAGCCACATACTGTTTACTTTCTAGTATTTAGAGTCATTTACTCTTTTTGTTTTCTACTATCTCCTCCTCTTCCCACATTATTCTGAGTGATTATTGCATTGTATGGACCATTATTATTATAATTATCATCTTGTCTGCTTAAAATAATTGAGTTTGCATCCTCCTTCTGTAGTGGACTGTTCTCATAGATTCACATATTTATTTAACTTGTCCTTCAACCTTTAACTCAGAATAGAATTTAAACAGTTTTAGGATAAACAAAGCAATAAACACTCAAAACAACATTTTTGTGTGTGTGTGAGTTGTCCATTTCGTTTGAAAAGTTATCAGTTGTTGAGTTATTTGCCGATAGATATCACTTGAAGAAAGCCACATCTGGTGCTTAAATGATGATTTTAGGAATAAACCAATGAACCATCTGACCTACTTGTGCTTGATCCCTTATTCCCATTTGTGTTGTTGTTTGATGGAACTGTGCGTTTACTAGTTTCATCAAACTATTATTTATTTGAATGTTTTTTACAAAGTTTTTTTTCTAGTTAAGTACTTATCAAATTTAGTTTTACAATCATTTATGATGTTCAAATGTTAATAAAACTGTTTGGATTCACAAATGCTTTAAAACAATTTGGTACAAAGCAGAGAGCATAGATGATTTAAGGAATCTTTCAGAGCTTTTACAATTTTTGTGTGGTTCCAACGTTAGGCATTGTTTTCATAAGCTTGTTGTAGGTTTTGATATCTTATTGCATATTTACAATCCAAATATACAATACCGCATAATCATTATGAACACTTTGGGGATACAATTCCCTTTTTTTCACCAAGTATGGTTACATAGAATAACAATAAGACTGAGTTTGTGCATAAAACCTTGAGGCTGTTTTAATTGTTTGCTTTGCCCCAACTTCTTGGGAAAGGAACTGCGTCTTTGATATCAGGAAGGCCGGTCGCAAACAGAAGCATATGTTCCATCCTTAGGCTTATCCCTGAATGCTTCACTGTCCCATGTCTCCTTAAATCTAAGTACCACTCGTACTTCTCCCTTGATGTGGATCCAAGTTCCTTGATCCTCGCATCCAAAATCTCAAACCGTTCTTCGTTTTGGCTCCCAGTGATCACAACACCAACCTGCAAAAAGTAAGTTGAAGACTTTACTTTGAACTTTCCTAACTATTTTCGATCAAAGTATGGTTTGCTTCTCTCCTCACCTTTGGTACGACCAGATCAAATGCTGCTACGGTCTTCTTATCTTCATTCAACCGTGTGTAAAACGGTTTAACCTCTTTCGGGTAGCTATGTATGATTATTACAGAGCCCTTGCAGATCTCATCAGTTAGATAACTGCAACATTAAACGTTGAACAGAGAGTTTCAGAATCAGATATTGAGACAAAGACTCAAATTGCATTCCCCATAAGCAAAAGAGTATACCTGAGATGCTCCTCTGTTAAAGCAACGCCCCACTTAGGCTTGGTTTCGAATGTTCTAGTGGTTGCCTGTTTGTAGAGAATGATATCATTACGATATATCAACACATACCAGTAGATAACAAACAAGCTAATTGGGATGCTGAAAGTGTTTTACCTTTTGAAGAAGACTAATCGCTTCAGTATAAGAGAACCTCAAACGAGAACTGGAAGCTGCTGCTTCAAGACGTGTGGTAACGGTCTTGTCAACTCGTTTAGATATGAATTTCATGTCTTCATGAAGATTCTCCAGAAGATATTTGCAGAGGAACTTGAAGAATTCATCAGCACAGTCCATAGCATCCTATAACATCCAAAAGAAACAAGTTACCATTTGTCCAATAATCACTGAACAGCATTACTAGAATCAATGTTATCTTACATCCAGTTCCGAGAAAGCCATCTCAGTTTCCACATTCCACATCTCTGCCAAATGCCTTGCATTGTCAATTTTATCAGCTAAAAATCTCGGTCCAAAGGTATACACTTTTCCAAGCGCAGAAGCATAGCTCTCAAGATGAAACCTTCCAGACACAGTCAGATAAGTGTCACAGCCAAAGAAATCTTTCGAGACATCAAGCTTCTCAGGCTTGACCACAGTTGCTGTCTTTGGTTTTTGTTTCATCTCAAGCTGAGATGCAAGATCGGTCGTTTTCTTCAAGTCGTGTATAGCAGCAGCCACAGCTTCTCGGTTGCTGTCAGATCTTTTAAGGTGATCAATCAGCTTAGTCTTCTCCTTTATTGCAGCCTTTACTGTGTCAATGCTCAATCCATCTTTTTCTTTAACATGATTCTTCTCCTTTTTATCATCAGTTTCACCACCTAAAAGAGTAGTGACTCTAAACATCTCGCCAAATCCAGTGGTTGTGATAACTGGTACTTGAACATACTGAAACCCATTAGATTGAAAGAACGTGTGGCTCGCTAAGGTTAGCGCACTGTGGACTCGGGTCACCGACCCAACCTTCACCAACAATAGAATAGAAACTTATATCAGCTAAGAAGAAAGCAAAACCAGCTTCAATAAAAATGTTGAAATAAAGATTCACCGTAGTTGTGCGGGGCCTGAAATGAGAGAAGTCTCTAAGCAAATGCAGAGGAAGCTGTTTCTTGGAGAGTGGATACTTCTCTGGATCCACTGTTCCTACATGTAGAAGCTTCTCTGCCTCAAGCTCGATCACGTGTTTTGCAGAAGCAGCCAATGGTTGTCTTAACACACCTTCTGCTACAATACATGTCCCTAGAGCTAAAAGCTGAGTTACCGGAACATTCGACATTGCAGAATCAACAACAACCTGCGAAAAAATAAACATAAGTAAGCTCTCATTGGCATTTCATCGAACACCTTGTGCTAAAACATCACTAATAACAAAACCTGAAGACTGGAGATGGAGGAGCCATCACTGATCAAGAAGTATATAATATACTCCGGTGGTGACGTGGCCTTCTGACCGGCGATCTCCGGTTTATCGAAGATCGGGTAACTCTTCCCGCCGCCGCTCAACACATCGAAAAGCTTTCTGAAAATATTCATCTTCGACTGTATGATTTCCGTGCAGCTAACGTTGGCCGTCTTCGACGGCGGAGGGACGGCTACTGACGGCGGCGGCGGCGGTGGAGGTGGAGAGTCTTTCTTAACAGCTCTAGAAGACTTAACCCATCCACCGATCACAACCCTTTTCCCGGCTAATCTTGCGCCGCCGTCGCTGCGTTCGAGGAGAGTCTTTAACTCGACCCGGTTCGAATACTTAGACAAGGGAACCGGATCCGACGAGGCAGCATCATCACGCTCTTTCTGATGGGTTTTGCCATGAGAATAATCCATAGGAAGACGAAGAGTAGAGGAGATTTGAATGTGGAGAGGTTACTTGGATTGGAGAAATCAAAAGCGAAGAAGAGATTATATATAAACATGATTACTTGAGGAGAAGAGAGATTAGAGGAAGGTTAGATTGTTGGGAGAGGGTAAAGGATTGTTTTTTTTTTTCTTTTCTTGCGGAGAGACAAGAGAGGGAGAGAAGACAAGGTTTGGTCTTCTTCAAGGAAGTTTAGATTCGCGGGAACTGTGAGAGATGATGATGATGTTATTATTTTTTAAAACCTGTATTTTTAAATGTAATCAAAACTGTAATTATTAGGCCCAAATTACCCCAAACAATACCCATTTAGATTGCAAACATAGCCCAAAAAAATATTGGCTGGTTATTCTAGAAAGGATATGCTGAATAAAATAATTATTATTTGTAGTAATGGAAAAAATGAATGAATTGGAAAAAAAAATATAAGGAGAATAATCAATTTCACTCATCATATTTATTCTCATATTTTAAATTTATGAAAATGAAACAAAAAGGAAAAGGTTTACAAAACAAAATATTTCTCTTTATTTTTTTTTTGACTGAAGGCTTGTATTTCTCTTTATTGAGAAAATAGAATATATGGAATTGTTTTTTAAAATGTTCATTGTAACTAAAAAGTATTTTTATTAGATCATAAGGAATGAAGCATTGCAAACATATTTATCCAAAAAAAAACATTCCAGTTGCAGCTATTGATTTAAACTAATCGTACCAAGATATATATACGATTTCATCTACATCTATTTTTTTTTTTCTTCCCAAAATCTATATTTCATTTAAAGTTTGTTTTGATTGTGACCTAATTTGCTTATAAATATTTGAAAATAAGAATAACCGGCTTGTTGTATCGATTGTAATTAGGTACGATCTTGTCAGTAAGCAGTTGAAAGACCAGAGAAAAGAGAATGAATGGGACCAGTTCACCTGTAAACTGCAATGATGGTTACCACGAGGCTACACGACCTAAGGCCCAATAAATCACAAATTAGATCATTCATCTTTTTAATATGATACTAGATTCTGACCCGCCCTTTCAAAGGGCGGGTTTTTCTTTTCGTTTTAAATTATTTTTGAAAAAATTAACTTTTATATTTCTATTTTTTTTGCATAATATTTGTGTTTAGTATTAATTGAATTTATTTTAATTTTTGATAATTATATGAAATATGTCAAGAACCAATTATATAAGTTAGTGGATCCCTAAAATTATGGAATTAAAGTAGTGGTTACAAAATATATATTTAAATGCAATTAGAAAATATATGGTTTACTTTTTAAATAGATAATGTTATAAAATAGTTGTTGGACTACACATATATCAATAGGTCATGTTTGTGTTTTAATAGAATAGATTCACTCCAACTAAACGTAGACTTGAGGTCTAGAATTTTGCAGACGAAAGCAACATATTTAACAAATACCAAGTTGGAAATAATTAACTTAGAGTACCCTTAACTAATCTCTATAGAGTGCAGGCTTCTCATAGAGTGTGGCCAATTATCGAACAAAATGCCAATATCTAACTAAAGTGATGTAAGACTTGTATGATTACTCAGGAACCGCTAGGTAATCAAAAGTTCAAGAAAATATACCAAATCTGAATCTCAAAGTTTATTTACTATAATGCAATAGTTGTAGGAAATTTTATTTTTTATAATATCTTTGAACTCAAATGTATTACTCATTCCGTTTCAAATTAGATGATGTTTTAAGAAATTTATGGTGTTTCAAAATATATGATGTTTTGAGACTTTAATGTATCTTTTGAAATTTTAAAGTTAACTTTAACTTTATTGAAAATTGTTTAACCAATAAAATTTTACAGACTTTTTTATAATTGGTTGAATGATTTTAAAATTATATCTTTAAAAATATCTTTTAGATAAATATGATTTTTTTAATTTTTGTGCATTAAACCAAAAATCATCTATTAAGAAACGGATGAAGTATACATTAAGCATTTTCTTTATCACTTTGAGCTGGATCTATCTTAAACTTGATTAATACTATAATATTATAAGGTGAGAATGGAATATTTTCCAAAAGTTTTAGCTCCATCCTACTCGCAATAGGTCTTAATGATGCTCATAATCATTGCCTCATTCAATTATTAAAAAGCTCTTTTGATTCTAAGCTTTACACATCATCAATCACACACTCACTTCTCCTACTTATAACTCCACGTTCAAGAACTTGCAAATTGAGAAACCAAATCTGAAAGCTTAAGTAAAATCAGAAAGACAAAAAAAAGGATGGTAAGAAGAAACGCAGTTCATGCCACTTCAAGTATTCCTTCAAGATTGTGGTGGCCGCAGCAAAGGAGGAAAGGAAAACGGGCCGTCGTGAGGTTAGGAAACAGGCGACGAGGGTTCTTGGTGGGACAACCACGGACGGTGGTGCAGAGATGGAGGATGAACATTGGTAAGCCGTTGAAGATGATGAGAAATATCATTTTGGGAATTATCTCAAACGGTGGAAATGTTAAGTTCTTAGATTCTTATCTTTGGTCTTTACCCATCTTACGTCCTCAGTTGTTTCCACTATGCTGACCATTTGTGTTATTCCAAACTCTAGTTGTAAAACTGTAATATGTTTTCTTGTTTTTTCCCCCTTTTTTTGTATGAATCTAAAATAATTGGTTTTATAATAAAGTTTGTATTCTTGCTACGATTTTTCTTTGTCCAACGAGTGGAAGTTTATTGAGATAAAAAACAACTTCTGTTTTAGTTATTTTTGTTTGTGTCGTGATTACTACAGAGTGAAATCTCTTTTAGTTTACTAGACCAATAATTGCATATAGACATCTATACATCTTAGCACTGAAAATCCCAAAAGTTTGTAGCTATAAAATAGATTAGTCTTCAATAAAAACGGTTTTCAATAAAATTTCTCAAAATTAAAGGTACTAAACTTCTACATTAGACTTTGTCATTGTCACTAAAATTATAAGAATATATGTCTGAAAGGTTTCTCAAGTCTAATTAATAACCGAAGCAATTCGTAATTTTCTTATAAACATATTATAAAAGTTTAATAGCAAAAAGATAGAAAATTAAATTAGTTACACGGAGGAAAATTGGCAGAACATTTTCCAGGTAACTGGAGAGCGAGAGTGTGGTCAACGCCAGGAATAGATGGTCCGTTGGCTATAACGCATAGACAAGGCTGGCCAAGCGTTTTGATGGCTGTGCAACATGGCTCGTTCGGAGACAATGTGCTAAACGGCACCACTGATAGTGTACATGGCACGAGTTCAATCAAAGCTGACAAAAATGTTCGACCACATGGGTGTGCGGTAGCCTCTTTGACCAGGCCTGACTCGACCAAAACCATAAGAATGATCACTTTAAGAACCTGTGATTTCTTCATTTTGATAATTTATTTCTAGTTTTGAAGAATGTTCGAAAAGATGAGGCTCATTATATAACTTGTAAGGAGAATGTTTGCATGAGTAACCTAATGGATTTGGAGTAGATGATTCATGAAACTTGGGGTATATTGTTTTAGGCTCACATTGTCGATTAGGTTAATAAGATCTTAACCTGCATAGTCATTACTAGAAATCATCTCTTATATCACTCTTCACTTACTCTAATTTGTTAGTTTATTTTGTCCAACTCTTAGGTAAAATGCTATATTTGACCCCCAAAAAAAAGAAAAGGTAAAATGCTATAACATTTGAGATGGTTTCGGAGGAAAGAAACAGTGGTGTTAACCCTTCATGCAAATTCGTTAAATGTCCTAACCATCTAAAGCATGATTGGGACGTACCACATGGCATCACAGAGACATATGGATTTATAGATTCTGGAGATGCAGAAGTATATAAGACGAGCCTACACGGCACAAGTTGATTCAAAGCCGATAAAAATTGTACGACCACATGGGTGTCCCACATTGAGCAGACCTGACTCGAACAAAACTGTAAGTAATATCTTTGTAAGAAGATGAGATTCTTTTCATTACAATCATGTCATTGATCTATTTTTGAAATTGTCAGGAGAGTAGGAGAATGATTGCATAAGTTTGATTAATGGATCGGTAAACTTGGGCTTATTGTTTGTGGGGTCACCTATTCTATTCAATTAGTTTGACTTTTAAAGTTAATATATCTGTGGATCCTTATCTATATATATATCACTAATATATTCTCAGTCTTCAATGGAATAAAATTATATACTCTATCTTGTCTATTTCTTAACATATGTTCATCCAGGTCATGGGTCTAAATCACCATTTAAACTAAAATATATTACCATATAGGAGTTGTTGGCCTGGTGGCACCGTAGATGTGTGACTATGTTCCTAACCATGTAAGGAGTGTTTAAAAGTGGTATTGTTATCCGTTTGATTAGAAGACAAATATAAAAAACTGAATATTTTATCATCTTAAACTACCGCGTTTTTTTTTGTTGAAAGAATGTTAAAGTTATTCAAACTAAAAACCATTTGTACAATAAATGTAACTTCAGAGCTTATTGTTCATAATTATAGCTGAAAATAATACAAAACATAATTTTCTTCTTAAACCACCACATTAAAGTAATAATCCCTCTTAATCACCTACGTCCTCATCAGCAAGATAGCTAAGAAGGGGCTTGAGATAGAGAGAATGATAAATTCTCTTAAGGGTCAGGAAAGTCCTATGATACCACACCTGATTGGACTATAAAACTTTAGGGGTCATTTTACCAAAAATAAAGCAACCAGATATTATGTGAACTCCAGACACTTATTTTGGCTATATATATGATAACATCTGTTTAAAAAGACACAAAAGTACAATAAAGAAAAACATTCATCACCACCTCACATCACCGTTATCATCAATCACTTCAACCAAATATGGACAAGTCCTTCAAGATCTTTTCCAAACAAACCAGATAATGGTTTCTTCCCATCTAACTTCCAATCACATATTCTCTCGGTTCAATCATCCTCGCGATATGAGAATACGATAGAGAGAAAAACTGGAATAGGAAGCATTTGACCTTGAATCATGCTTTAAGATTTGAGACCAAAAAAAATAGTACAAAGTAACTTCAAGAAATGATGAGAACATCTGTCTTTCCGGTATAGTATAACAACATTTCTTAAAACTCCAGCTAAATAATGCTTCTCCCAAGAGTTTGATGATCTATTTGATACAATGACAACATAGAAGATTGAACCTGCAATAGACATTGTAGATACATTACTTCATTTCCACTAATATTAACGAGCATGGTTCATTCAAAAACTTCCAAAACCCATCATGTCTATTATTTAGGACTCGACTGAAAAACAGCCAGACCTTAAATCTGAACCATAACGCAGATTAAAAAAATCGGAATCCAAATAAATAATACTGAACCGGTTCTAATGCAGTAATTGGGATAGAATGTATTATCCGAACCCAAACTGATATTCGATAATACCCGAAAAACCTGAATCCGTACAAATACCCCCAAAATGATATTGGAATAGGAATCTCAACAAAACACACATCTGAGTTATCTACAATGTGGACACAATGTTTCATAAACTTCGTACCAAGTTCGTTCTACATAGAAATTCATAACTGGCAATAATAATAATAATAATAATGAATACCTCATTTTCACCACGAACGGCAACGCAATCTCTAGGCGTATCGAACAAAGACAATGAGTATTGCTTGCGAACCACACCAACGTCAAAGTATATAAGACCAGAGCTCGGCACGTCCACTCGTATCCCTTTAACCGGAAACCACAAGAACAGCTCTTGCGCAGATATCCCCGACAAATCACCGACCTGAGCCTTACTTATCGTCCCCGAAACGTTGGCGGCGTAACGCAGCTCTGTCTCGTACTTGGCGTCGCATGACTGATTCAAATAAACAGAGAACCGTCCCGTTTTGACGTCGAAGTTGAACTCCGTCACGCCTTTAGGGAATATCCCAAACGGTAATCCGTTCTCCTGGAGGATCTCGTATATAGACGACTCGTCCTCGGTGGAGATCGAGATCACTGCGGCGATGGAGAAACAGAGAATCGTTATTTGAACAATACGAATCATAGCTTGGCACACTCGTTCTGTTCTTGAACTCACGATCTCGTTATCAGGAAGAAGAAGAAGAAGAAGACAGATATTTTGCTGACAGCTTGAAACAGAGTGGAACAAGTTCTGTTTTGTCAAATTATTGATGGAGCAGTGATCGTCTGCATCTCTGACCATTGATAAGTCAACCAATGACTGAGAGCCACATGGGTTATTAATTCTTTCAACCAACCAAGGACACCATCCAAACCTATTTTAATTTTTTGGTAAGAAATATTCTCCCAACGGAATTAAATTTTTTAGAAACCTATTAGAGATAATAGTATAAAAGGTTTAGTCACTGTAACAATTCTTTCTTGGTGTGAGTTATTAGTTAAATGTAAGGTAGTAAAGTGGAGCAGTATCACATGGGAACAAAAGAGGCATGGGTTAACGTGGATCTGAGAGATGCGGCAATGGAATGTAATAGTCAGTACTCAGTAGTTACTACCATTTTGGGTTTCGTTGTCTTAAAAGCTATTTAGAACACATGCGACTAGGCATGAGTTAAAACACACAAGACTGAAGACTCCAACCAAAATACTGAATCTGACCAATACCCTCGAATACCTAAACAGTTTTCATATTGTTATATTCAAAATAACGTATCTGAACTTAAACTAAACTAAAAATTGAACGGATACCCGGATATATAAAAATATTAATTATATATATATAGAATTTAAAAGTTTATTTGATTAAAATTATTTGAAAGTATTAAAAATAAATTATTAAAAAGTATTTGAAATATTTAAAATTATCAAAAATATCAGTATATTTATATCCGAAGTATCCGAAATAATATAATTATCCAACACTTATGAATCATCTTGATTATTTGATAATTTATCCAAAACATCCGATAATTTATCCTAACTATCTAAAATAACTGAATGAAACCAAATATGAACCAATTTTTTATGGGTATTTATATTTCTTAATTTTATTATTTGAACTGAACCCAAATAAAAAATAGATATTTTCTATTTTCATACCGAACTATCCGATACCAAAATATCTAAACCAAACCAATACTCAAAATTCCAATATCTACATGCAACAATGAGATGCTTTTATGTAATGACCTTACATACTGTAAATCTGAGGAGTTTTATGTAAATTGAACAAATGATCTTTTGTGAAAATATTGGAAGAGGCATCACGATCAGAAATCATTAATATCAAATAATATATCTGAATTTCAAATATAAAAAATACTATACAAAGAATTTCATTAAAAAAACTAAAATTGCATTAAATTTGATAATAATCGAGTGACTACATTTTCAAAAAGAAACATATAGACTACACCTATTTGTTGACATAATAATACATGTCAAATTACCGGTTATCAAGTCTGTAAATTATTTTATAATTTATTATCAGTGTTAAAAAATTATTAAACCAAAGAAAGCAAGTAACCAAATACATTTTTGGATGACTGTTGAACCAGGTCGTCCGAACCGTCAAATGAGTTTTTGTTTTTTTTAATAATTTCCCTCGGATCTTGGACCTAAATGGGCTTATGAAGAGGCCCATTTAAAATTATCGTTTCACCCTCTCACTAACCAACCATAAACACAAAAAGCTCAGCCAACGAACCAAAACTGAGCAACAGACGATATAAGTGAAAAAAAAAACAGGATGCTCAGGTCGACTCCAAACAATGAAATGAAAATTAAATCATTTTTGAATCATAACCAATTCACCATGTCAACCCACGGATCATATACGTATTTCAATTTCTTTATCGTTTGTAACTTCTTCTGAGAGTGGTACATTTAATAATTCAAACTTTCTGGCTTATAAAGGTCTTATAAAGCATGATTTAAACCTTTATTTTGTTAAGTACGGTCTTCCACTATCAAACTGTTGTGTTAACAAGTGATTGAGACCTGACTATTTTAAACGCCATCTCTCTCTATCTCTCTCTCTCTCTCTCTTTTAAAAAAGGAAAAAAGATTGTTCAAGTTGTCTCTTCTATTTTTGAAACAACGTGATATAAACTCACTTGAACCAATCACATCTTATATAAGACAATATAAAACTCAAAAAGAATGAACAAACTATTTCAACTGATAAGTATTTTAATGAAATTCTGTTTCTATAACTATCCTAATCATTACATTTGTGAGCTTTTACCTAAAATAACCATCCCAAAGGAAAACTGTTTGAAGATGATGATGATGATGATGAAGATGATAGAACGTGTACATTCCGTGTGTATCTATAGATAGACTTTAGTTTTTGTGTATTCTTGAAGGACAAGAAACCTATTTTAAGACCAGCTCAAACAGAAAACTGGTGCAGACCACGATCACAGTTGTAATGAAAATTTCTAAAATGGGAACCACTCCTTTTATTTAAGAACGAACCAGTCTTTCTTCCCTTCTCTTCCTCTATAAACCCTTCTTCTACTTAACGTTTGTTCTCATTCGTTTTCTCTTCAAAGCTTCTATAACCAATTAAAGATGGATCAAGCGGAGCTTTGCAGAATATTCCAAATGTTCGACAGAAACGGTGACGGAAAAATCACCAAGCAAGAGCTGAGTGCTTCCTTGGAGAACGTTGGAATCTACATGCCCGAGAAAGACTTGGTGCAGATGATTGAGAAGATTGATCTCAACGGTGATGGGTACGTTGACATCGACGAGTTTGGAGGGTTGTACGAGACGATCATGGAGGAGAGAGACGAGGAGGAAGACATGAGAGAGGCTTTCAATGTGTTTGATCAGAACAGAGACGGGTTCATCACGGTTGAAGAGCTTAAATCTGTGTTAGCTTCCTTGGGGCTCAAGCAAGGAAGAACATTAGATGATTGTAAGAGGATGATAGGGAAAGTGGATGTTGATGGAGATGGGATGGTGAACTATAAGGAGTTCAAGCAGATGATGAAAGGTGGTGGATTTGCCGCCTTAGAATCAAACTTGTAAACAAAGAAAAAAAAACCCATTTTAGGGTTAGGGTTTGAGACCCGATATCATTGTCTTTTTTTTCTTCAGAATGATTAGGGCAAAACCTTGAAAGAGAAATAACAGATGGATTTGCAAAGAGAAAAACTCAACAATACTTTGTGAGCTTTGTTTTGAGTGCTCCTCTACCAAATATAATGATGAATTTGCTATGAACCGTTATAAGATCATGCAATATTTTATTGTGGTGCGTGAAACTAAGTCATAAGAATACGTTTCAGGTTCGACCCACTTGTGCGCGAAACTAAGTCACAATTATCATGGTCACTTTACACGGATATGGACCCATATTTTAAGGCCTATTTGAATACCCGGAGAGAGAGTCTATCCGTAGACTGCACCTCCCCTTGGAGATTAGTCTGAGACTCTCTATGGACCTGGATTACCCCCATGTTAATCAAAAAAATATTTCATTGTGGTGTAGAGTAGTGTAGAGGAAGCATTTTACCTACTTTTTTGTTGTTGTGGTCTTCTTCCTCACCACTTCCCTTCCTTTCCCATTCACTAACACTACAGTTTCAGTCTTCCAGAGATCAATCGCTTCCTCTCACGTTTATACTTTGATTAAGGTCGATGCAATCTATTCTTTTGCTACTCAAATATGGTTTAGAAATGCATAGTTTAGAGATTCTCTTCTCATTAGTCACTTCCAAGGACCTGCTGCATTTGATAAGCTTTAAAGATCTTGGACAGCCAGAACTGGTTCTGAAATTTATGCGACATAAAACATTATTAAGTAAAAATTTTGTAAGAGAAATAGAGGTCTAATATACTTTCACTAAACCCCTCAGCTGAATGAAACAACAAACACACAGCTTCTTTTGTGTTCATTAAAGCTTAACATCAGATTCTCTTGTCTTGTCAAAATCTCAGGAAAGAAACAAAAAAGTTATAAAAGACACATAAGTTACATTGACCAATCAAACTAAAGCCAAGGACCTGAAAAACTTGAGTAGGCTCATCATTGCAAAATCATTTTTGTCTGTATAATCCAGTGCTGATGATTTAAATCAGTTTCAATGCCAGAAAGCATAAACGGCAGTAGAGATATAAACCAAGAGAGCAGAGGAAACCAACGTCACCAGCGTAGCAACCGCCTGAGCCGAGGACTCACTACCACAAGAAAGCAACCCGAGACGGATCTGAATCACATTAACCATAGACAGCATCAAAAACAAACAACCCATCACAGATCCGACAGCAGAAGCCATCATTCCCCATCTCAGAACCTTGATGTTTATATGAGCTCTGAATATCTCGTCGACGTCTTTGCTGTTGAGAAGGTTCAGGGCGAGCTTGAGACCTTGGGCTACGAGAGAGGAGAAGAGGAAGAAGCTAAAGGAGACGACTTCGAAGACCAGCAGCTTCTTCGCCACGTCAGCACTTGCGTCGCAGCTGGATCGGAGCTCGAGGCTGTGCTGTCCTGGTGTGGCTATGGAGAGACCTACGAAGACTGCTATGGTGAAGAGAGAGTTCACGTTGACTAGTCCGTCTAGAGCGCTTACGTGGACACTTGTGGTGGCGTCGGAGGAAGCCGCCGGTGACGTCATTGTCTCGACGCCGGTTGTGTAGTCAGTTTTGGGCTCAGATCTGTTCGGGAAAGAAGAAAACAGAGTGAATATCAAAGAAAGGCAGATTAAGTAGTGAGAGAGGGAGAAAGAGTTTAGCTTTACTCGTCGATGGATGGAATCTAGTTCTACAGATGCTTTTGCTTTTGGTCGGAGATTAGTTGGAACTTGGAACTGAAAGGAAGAGACGATAGATTGTCTTAAAAGACAGCTTTTCTTTCAGACCAGTTTTAAATGTATTCAATCAAATTAAATAGGGTAATTTGGATTAATTAAATTTTGATAATTTTCAAATATTATGGACAAATGTCTCACATTGGTACATGGAAGAGATCCTTAACAATATATAAGATAGATGGACCACTTCACTTATAACCAATTGATTTTAGGTTGTAAGTCCATCTAGCTTAACATGATATCCGAGTACACGATCCAAACAATCCAACCCGATCCATTATCGATCATGTCCAAAATTCGGCCCATCGATCCTTGCCCAAACATTATGAGATTAACGCTCAAAGAACTATCATCTCGAGGAGGCGTATAATTGGAAGGGATACTTATCAATATATAAGATAGATGGACTACTGTTATAAATTTAAATTAAAATCCTCCGGATATCACTCAAAGATTAAAATCATGAATAGTAAAAGTAATGTTTATATATACTTATCTTTAACACAAACAATAGTAGATTTGAAAGTACTTATCTCAAATTACTATATTAGTAATTTTAAAATTTTAGGAGATATTTGTACTAATAACGCCATATTTTAAAGATTTTCTAAAACAAAATTGATGATTACATGACGTTATATTCAGAAATTTGAAAGTCAACCAAATATAAAGAAACAAGACGAGGTGCAGAGTCTTTTTTAATGTTTGCTTCATGGTGTTTTGTGCGTAAAGCATGAATCCCCCAAAAGTCAACGCCAATCTTGGGTGTGATTGGTAGGGCGGTAACTTTAAAACAATTTCTGTAAAATTGTAGATGGAGATTTTATTACCGTAGAATTTGGCTGTAAAATTTAGACTATAATTTTTAAAAAACATAATTAATTTAATTGTAGATTGATATAGTATACATAATTTAGACAAGATTTTAAAAGATGCAGAATCAAATTTATAATAATTCATGTTTATTTATTTTAAAAATAAAAAATATAATTCCAAAAAATTTCAAATAATAAGTTATAATAATATTTTAAAAAATATATTAGTTGTTTATACGGGTTTTATTAATTATAAAGTAGGTATATAAGATTAAACGTATGGTTTCATTACTTATAAAATAATTGTTGAATTTTTTTTAAACGACTATGTATTTATTTATTATGGAAGCTAAAATAGGTTCTATGATGCAAACTGCAAAGTGATTCTCGTAGGTTTTAGATAATTATTTATGTATTGTAGAAATCTCAAAGAATATGCTCTATATATTTAGCTTTAAAAATCACTTGTACAGACAGACAGAAGTTAATTTAAGAGCTGTTGATTTTAAAATTTTAGTAAAGCTTGATTGCTAGTCCCACCATTTCATATTAAGTGTCGTTTTAAAGAATTTTTTTGTTACAAAATAAGTGTCGTTTTCGACTTTCGATGCAAAATTTATTAATTTTGTGCTGCAGTTTATTTTTCTATTGATTGAAATATGGTTAAGTGTATAGGTAATTGAGTTTTTACATAGAAAATATGCAAAATTAATTGTTTTCTTAATCCGTGTGTAAAAACATAAAGTGACACTTATATTGAAATAGAGGGAGTATTAACTTGGTGCTGTAAAAATAAATAAAGTTGTTGACATCATCTATAGCCACCACCAATCATACCCCTTGTTCTTGAGGTCTTAGAGCCTTTTGATTCGAACTATGGTTCTCAAGAGGGATCCTAAGACCAACCACCTCCCCACAACAGTGAATCATGAAACCAAATACAAGTCTACTTGAATCTGACAACTAGCAGAGCTGCTTCTGCTTTGGGAAAACAGTTTAATCCATTCCTCAGTCTCACATGGATGTAGCTTGAACCATAACCTGTTCAAATACGGATGCTCCTGCAGTTTGATTGTTGCATTAGAGATTAAGTACCAAAAACAACCACAAGCTATAACATTAAACGAATATTGTGGGTTTGATTTTGAGAAGTATAACTCGTGTTATAAATGTCCACTTAGATTCCACCAAAGACTTAACAGAGCTTGATGGCAGATCTTTTTCTTGATGTCATCCAAAGAAAGAGGTTGTCTGTCTAAGTGAGAAACAAAGTTGATCATCTTAAAACCAAAATACTAAATTCAGCTTAGATCAGTAACCAGTTACATAGTATTAGAAAAATATTATTGAATGATTACAAGCGATTAAAAGATAGGATGAATAGACAATGTCTTCAAGCCACTTACATCACTCTAGATAGAAACATAGCTTCCAATGATTCATACATACATATAAGTACATAGCTAATAGACAACACAAATTCATCATGATTCTTGGACAGATTCTAGGATCTTCCTTGCACTTAACCTAAGATAGAGTACTCTCTCCTTCACTCATCCATCTCCTTGCATACTTCATCTAGAATGTAGAGGAAGTCTCTCACAATCACGAATACTCTCAATACCTGAGCTTCTTCCTTTGCTGAATCTCCATGGAAATACTCTGTGATCTCTTTTACTGCAGAGATCACAGAACCTTCTATTGTTTCAATCTTTTCAATCTCCTTTACAGCGGTTTCCAAGAACCGTGTCATCGACTCTCTGAATGTCCACCACTGTTGTGCTTCATCATCTCCATTCTCACCATTCAGTAGCAGAAGAACCTCACTAACTTTCTGTACTCCTTGATAAATCTTGAACACTTCGCTTCTTAGAACACCATAGTCCATTTCTGCAGCTTTCTTGACACCCACAAGTACTGAACTGAGACTTTCAAGAGCTTGTAATCCTTTGATACCTTCTGATTCTATGATGTTCTGTACAAGAGAATGCAAGATAGTGGTTCTTCCAACAAACTCGAGGAGTGCCTCAAGTTTGAAGTCATTAGCATTTACTCTCTCCATGACAGCTTCAAGAAGTTTCAATAAAGTTTTGGCGTTCCTTAGCTCCTCACAAGCAGCCTGCCAAAAGAATCAGATAGACATAAGCTTACAACAACATATTTGTCTCTCGTTAGATTCAGCCTTTCTATACCTGTATAACCCCAAATGATTGTTTCAAGTGTTCAATCTTGGAACCAAAAGTAGCAACAGAGAGCAATGCATTAACTCGTTTGAACACAAAAGGCACATTAAGCAAGTCCTTGAGAAACCTCTCTGATGGGGCAAGCTTGATATCACTATAGCTCTTCAACTTCCTTTCTTCTTCTTCACTCGGTTCCATTCTTGATAAACTCTCAAGAAGCTCAACTCCAAGTGCTTCATAGTGACCTGATTCAAATATACAAGTCAGATTCAACTCAACACAATTGAAAACGAACTGAACTTATAACTATAAGTGGATTGACTCAAGTTTCTTATATATTACTCATGTTACATCGGAACGAGCTGAACTAAGCTTTTTAACTGATGATTTTACCATCTTGAAGTGCCTGAAGAACATCATTTGTGGTGAGATCAAGTGTTGTAAGTAGAAAAGCAATACTCTGACACTTTCTTGAATCTAAAACTCTGTTTTCTTGATTCAGCATTGGAAGATCACAGCTAACACTTCTCTGCCTTGGATTAGCATTTAAAGAGTTGAACTTAATACCGTCCCATGTGTTTTTCCGACAAGAACTTGTTCGGAAAGGCAAAGGTTTCAGCTTTGGCTTTGGTCGTTCTGTTTTTGCTTCCCAGCAACTCCGTGGCAGCTCCGAGAAAGATAGTTTCTTTCCAGGTTTCTGAACCCTAAAAGATTCTGACGGCGGGACAAGAGGAGGTGGCTCCGGCATGGGAGGCGGTGGCCGTCGTGGAGGAGGATGAACAGCCGCCGATTTGCTCTGTTCAGCTGAATCAAGCTCTGTATCTCTAGCGGGAGAAGCAGAGGTTGAAGAAAGGAGCAAAGACTTGACATTTCGGCGTAAGTCGTTCCATCTCGGCGGCGAACTTTCAAGAACCTTCCGGAAAAAACGTTCCGGCGTGGTGGAAACTGAAGAGTACATGGAAGAACGAGCGTATGCGTCGGGAGTCTTGATCATACCTCTCTCTGGTGAAGTAGAAGCAGAGGAGACTCGAGGGAAGCCTATGTTCTGGTTCCAGAGGCTGAACATTCTCTTATTGTTTCTTACCTGTCTCTCCGGCGAGATCATTACGGGAAAATCAGAGGTTGATGAGGGAGAGGGAGAGCTGTTTCTGTACGGGTTGCGTCTCTGTTGTCGTGGTTCTTTACCGGCTAGAGAGGCGAGAGGCGAGTAGAAGTCGTCGTCGTCTTCCTCTTGGAGGAAGCTACGAGCCGGCAATGGCGGGAGAGGAGAGATCTCGGGAGACTCGGGTTTGACGAAACTTGACCCGGAAGTGACGACGTTACCGAGGTAGAGAACATCAGAGGTCGAAGCAGAAACAGATAGTTTGTTTTCAGTTGTGTTTCTTGGAAGGGGACATTGAGCTTGTTCGGATTGGTTACTTTCAGAGGGCTACGGTCTTGGATTCGTCTTTGAAATGACCGGTTTGCCCTCGCCACCTTCCGTACAGAAACAGGGCTAGGATGATTGCTGCTGAGACGGCGAGGACGGCGGAGATAATCGGGATAAGGAGTGTTCTTGAAGCAGAGTGCGGTTTCGTGGAGCGAGGGAGGACAAGTGCGGAGATGTTCGCCGGAAAAGTGAGGTCCGTAGGGGCAGGAGGCGGAAGAGGCGTCGGAGGAGGAGAAGGAGGGGAAGGTGGACCGTAAGCTGGGAAGAACGGCAAGCCACCGGGAGTAGAAGTGGAAGGATCGGTTACAGGAGCTTGTGAGAGGTGACGGCGAGTGAAAGTGGCCGGTGAGGCGTAAGATAAGCGAGAAGATGCGCATGATAGCAAGGATAAGGTGATGATGATGAGGCAGTGAAGCTCTTCCATTGTTGGAGAGAGTTTGTGTGTTCTGCAATGCGCACTATGTTAGTGACACTGTGCTTTAGTGTAAAACAAGAGAAGATAATTTTAAGGTATATACATATTGAATTTAAAATAAAATCTATGTGAAAGTGAAACTATAGGGAAAAGGGAAAAAACGTATATGAAATGCAATAATTTACGTGAAAACATTATGGGACCTCTCTTTTCAAAAAGAATCTTTTTGACTTTTAACGTCTTCTTTACTAGTATCTTGTCTTTCTATGCAAAAGCAATTATTAAAGGTGATATAACACCTTTACCTACGAGGAAAACAACTAAGATAAAACAATTCTACTGGTAGATACTGTTGTTTTTACTATGTTACCCACAAAAAAAAGAAGGAAAGAGGATGAAGATTCATATGTGAACACAAACTCGTAGCTGAAGACTTGTGTGCTACATTGGTGGAGGAGTTAAATATGCTAAAGTCCAACTACTTCACTACATCCAAGGAGACAACTCTTCACCCCCATGGTCTTGAGACCAGATTCACTCTCCTACTTCCAACTACAATGTAATATTTTTTTTGATAATCGCGATGTGATCCCAAAAACTTTATAGATCTAATAATTAATTACTACAAAATCCACAAAAATTTAGATTTTCTTACCACTTAAAACATCCATGACTGACGAAGAAAAGGGGAATCGAACCGAGAACTACAATGTAATATAATGAGTTTTTTTAACTGTTTTTTTTATAGTGGGGTTTTTTTTTAACCCAAAACTAACATGTAATATAGTGGGGTTTTTTTTAACTGTTTTTTTTTTTTCAAATGGGATTTGAAGAAGATGCAAGTTAGGATGATGAATCAGATCACTTTGGAAAGTAGACCAAGTATGTATGAATGGAAACTTGTGAATATTAATCCAGATAACAAAATCTTCAGATTTTCAAAACTACAAATAGTAATACACTGCTAAGACAAGTGACAAATTACCTGATATTTACTTTTTATATATGTTAGTGAAAATCATGACCAAATGTCAGATCCAGACAAAAGCAAATCATCATCACGTGAGCAAATGTCAAATCAAACAGTACCAGTCCCATCCTAGTATATCATCAGCTGGCTCACACTCGGAATACGTCTAATCCATGAGCATTTTCATAAAACGTTTTTTTTCATCTTCAATATTATTACCGTTGGTATATATTGATATGTTTAGATTACACAGAGCAGATATCACACTCGGGACAGAAGATGTTATGGTTATAGGACCACCATTGAGACTGTCTGCACGAGGATGAAGCATCAATTTTATACCCAATTGTATTTGATCCTGTCAAGTGTAGACCAATGTGTTGGTGTGTCCGAAGGCAGGCTGAATGTAAAGAATGTATTCATAATTATGCTTCAATGTTGTAATAAAAAATGAGAACACTTTACCGATCAACAGATATGTCTTTAAAACTCTTACAACTTTACTTTCCATTTTATTGAGTTCGACATAAATATCTGCAACTTGTTTATCACATAACCACAAAGCTGAGATGAGAGAAAGAGATGAAGAGACTCGATTTGTAAACAAACACAAGGCTTTAGTACAACCCAATCTGCGTAGTAGGCCGGTGTATAGACTCGTCTTCTTACTCATAACCAACTGATTAACACTTGTGTATTCAGAGCAACGTTGAAGGATTTGGCTTAATGAAAGAAGCAACTTAGTTACCCCATACATTGTCCCAACCACCACCACCACCACCTGGTGCAGCGGCTTTAGGACCCTCAATGAAGTTCTGGTTTCCATGTGGCTGGTGGGGTAAAGGGAGTCCATTAGGCCCTTGTGGCGGCTGCTGCATCTTCCTAGGCTTTGTTCTCACCCCAAGCATACGCAATACAAATCTTGCTAACTCTCCATATAACATACCACCACGATCAAATAGCTGAGAGGACAAATGGTTAACGCTTGGACAATAAAACCATTAGAAAAAAACAGTAAGACATAAGTTAAGAGAAACAAAAGGAACCTGAAGAAGGGCAGACATGAACATATGAAAGGCCTGTGTGTTTTGGTCTATCAGCATCGCTACACGGCCAAAGAAATTCACAGCACCTTGCATCTGTGTCATCAACCAAAAGGTCCAAAACACAAAACACTTTTATGTTATATTCAGAACTCTCTAAACAAAACGAGCATCAAGGGATGAACAATACCACACGGAGAAACGATATCCAGAAGCCTGGTGGAGATGGAGGTTGATTAAAAGGGTCATTTGGATCTTGACCACCGTAAGGACTCATTCCCATTCCCATCCCCATCCCCATACCCATCCCTGTCCCCATACCCATACCATAACCACCACCAAAACTGCTGCCGTACATCCCACCACCACCATACATGCCTGAACTCCCATATAGACCACCACCACCACCATAACCTCCTCTATTATACATGCTACTACCACCATACATTCCACCCCCATATGTCGAACCATACCCACCTAGTCCTGTACCATATGTACCCGACCCATACCCAGAGTTCATACCTAGGTTTGAACCATAACCTGCATCACATACAACAAAAGAAGTAAGCTTATGTCCTCTCATTAACCAAAAAAAAAAACCAGTAAAATAACATCTACACATACCACCACCATAAGTGCTTCCATAGGTCTGCTGCTCCCAAGGCCTAGAAGGCACAGGCCTACTCAGTCCATTCATTGTAGCAGCTGTATTGGTCCTATTAACAGAAGAAACAAGCTCACCAGGATTCGCTGTACCAGAAGCCTCAACAGAATCAGCCGTACTCGTATTCGAAGGAGGCCTGAAAGGCTTAGGCCCAGATGTATTGTTCCCTTCTTGTTCCCAGGGCTTAGGAGGACTTCCACCTACACAGGAAAAGGCATCAAATTGCAATCCGTGAAAAACAGAGTTATCTAAATGAATCAAGAACAGCTAATAGACGAGATCCTCAGGGTTAAAGAGATCAAATTGATTGATTACAAACCCTAAATGAATCGCGTATAGGACGAAAGGTTTTCACTTTCATTCGAAGCGGAGAACAACACGAGCGAACAGAGTTGCACAAGAATGATGATCCAATCCGTAAAAGATTTAGAGAGGCGAAAGCTTTACGAATGAACTAACCTGATGTAGCCATAACGGAGAGGATTCGAGAGCTTTTGGTAATCTCCGACGCCCACCTCAAGCGCGGAGAGAGAGAGAGAAGAACAGAGGAAGAAGAAGACAAAGACAAAGGAGGAGGGGACCTCGAGAAGAGAGGAGGAGATAAACAAAAAGATTACTTTCTTCTTTTAGGTTATTATATATTAGTCCCTGTAGTTATGGTATTTACCAATAAAAGCCTCGTGATAGCTAAAATATAAAAGAAAAACCGAGAAAGGATAAATATGAAAATAAAAGAATGATATCTTTTTATTACAAAAAGATTCCATTAGTAGGCGGTCGGATTATCTCTCCATCTCTCTCTGTTCTTGTCTGAATCCCAGAATTGTCCGAAATTGACACTCTCCAGTGAAAATCTTTGAGTAAAAGGTAGAGAATTTTTAAGTCATTTGATGGCGGCGAGTGCGAATCCGTCGGGGAACAATCAGGAAGGTTCGTCGGCGGCGCAGAAGGTGACGTCTTCATCTCCGGCGGCTACGAATGGTGCTGCTGTGGAAAATGGCGGTAACACGACTGTGGATAATTCAGAGACGATAAGAGCGTTGAGGCATAATCCAGGGATCTCCGTTGATTGGACTCATGAGGAGCTATCTTTATTGGACGATTTGCTCGCAAAGTACTCTTCTTTCTCTCTCGATTTAGATGTGAAGTTTGCTGTTTTATCCAGTGTGTTGTTAATGTTTCAGGTTGAATAATATGTTTTGTGGTTTTAATTTGGAGTATTGAGTGGTCTAATCGGCTAGGAGTTGTTGTATGAGCCTTGTTAATGATTGATGTTTTATATATACAGGGACGCTTCAGAGCCTACGATTGTTCGTTATGCTAAGATTGCGATGAAAATGAAGGATAAAACTGTTAGAGATGTTGCTCTGCGTTGTAGATGGATGACTGTAAGTTTCTCAGTTTTTGCTATTTTTCTTAGTTCGTGATTACAATTCTTCTTCACTGTTGGCTTTATTCATTAGTAAGAGTGCATTGATTGGTGGATTTACAGAAAAAGGAGAACGGAAAGCGTAGGAAAGAAGATCATTCGTCAAGGAAGAGCAAAGATAAGAAAGTATGTTGAATTTATTATACTAGTGAAGCTATAAATAAAAGAAAGATTGGGTTCTTTTTTTGTGTAATGAGCTTGAACTTTTAGTTATTTGATTGTGATTTTGGATGGTTAAAGATTGTTGGGTCGTCTTATGATGTATTTAGAGCAAATGAATATCTTCTTCACATATCTGTTTGGCAGGAAAAGACTACGGATTCTTCAGCTAAGTCCTCATCTCATTTGAATGTGCATCCGAATGGTCCTTCGTATGCTCCTCCTATGCTGCCTATAGATACTGATGATGGCATTTCATATAAAGGTTTAGTTTGTCCAAGAATCTATTTTTTTTTCTTTTTCTTTTGAGGTTAAGAAACATTAAGTAGTATCTTGTCTTCTTTGCAGCTATTGGTGGTGTGAGTGGAGATCTTCTCGAACAAAATGCTCAGATGTTCAACCAAGTTTCCACAAATTTCTCAGCTTTCCAGGTGAATGAAACGTTCCACTTTTCAGCTTGTAGAGTTCGCTGGATTTGTTTCTCAGAGACTCTTTCTTCTCTTTGCAGATACATGAGAATGTCAATATCTTGTGCAAAGCTAGGGACAATATCCTCTCAATCTTGAACGAGTAATACGTTCCTCCAATATATCTATAGATCATTTCCATGTCATTCTTTTCCAACTTGATTGAACAATTTGTGTTGCAGCTTGAATGACATGCCAGAGGTTATGAAGCAGATGCCACCTCTTCCAGTGAAGGTGAACGAAGAGCTTGCCAATTCAATCCTCCCTCGCATGCCGCATCAAAAGAAGTCGTGATGAATCTTATTGAGCCATGTATGGGTTGGTTCTGACGAAAAACTACTCTCTCCACACCAGGATCAAAGGAATAAATCACGGCATGTAGAGAGTTTCACTAGTAATGAATGGATGATGATAGGATGCAGGTTTTCTCCAGAGTCTCTTTTGCAATTCCCGTCGTCTTTGGATGTTCTTAGCAAATGGTTTACATGTGAGTAGGGGGTTGTATTGTCGTTTAGGATGTGAATAGATTTCAACTGTTATGATAAAAGTATGCTACAAATGATGCTGAGATGTTAGTTTAGAACGAAACGAATGTACTCAATTATTCCTTTTCATAATAAAGCTGAATGTTCCGTAACACAACATGGAAGTATGGGTGAACCACGGATCGAATATCTCTATAATTTTCAGTATTTGTGATTTGATTCGTATCTTACGAATATCTGATTTTCCGATTTACTTTGCTTAGAAGAAATACGGATATTTGATTTTACGGATATCCGGATTTTTTGGAGATATTTGCGAATATTTACGGATATCTCATCTATTTTGTTTAATACAAATAAATTAAGAAAAATTATAAAATTTGTTTTCAAAAAAATATTTTTTCATAATATAAAATGAAAAATAAAAATAAATGAATCTATATGTTCCATAAAATTCTAAAATGAATTAAATTTTCTTATAAACACACAAATTTTTTGAATTTTTTTTTGTTTTTATAAAGATTTTATAAGTAAATTCTAAATAAAATTAATAAAATGATATGTTAAAATAATAATTTTATAAAATTATACATATAAAAATCTATATATTTTTATAGATATACATATATCTGTATAATGTCGGATCGGATCGGATATACAGCTCTAATTTTTTTAGTATTTGTGATTTGATTCGTTTCTAACGGATATTAAATTTTAGTATTTGCTTTGTTTCGACGATTTACGGATATCCGGATTTTACAGATCGAATCAAAATGAATAACGAATCGAATCAAATTTAACGGATAAAAATGCCCAGCCCTACATGCAAGTCTGGTTCCTAGCCTAAAGACTTTGAAGTTTTTTGCTTTGAAGATTCTCCAACCATCTTAGAGAAGTTCCAAATCAAAGATAGACCAAGCCTAGTCTTCGATTTATGTTGGCTTGGAATTTAAACAAATAATGTCTAATATATAATAAGACTAGGGTCGGTCCGCGCTTCGCGCGGAATGTTTACTTTGATAGATGTTAAAGCAAAACTATCTATGTGGTTTAAGTTGTTAGGTAATTTGTTTGCATGAATGTCCTAGTGTTGTGGCTTATATATCATCATTTTTTTTGAAGTTATGATGCTCGATGCATTTTAAAATTTTGCATATATCAACTGCTAGGTTTGATTGAATGTGTTAATTTGTTTTAGTGGAATTTATTTGAATTAGTTTTTTTCATAGTTAGATATAGGAATGTTTGCTTTTTTATTTATAATATTTGGATTATTAGACAATGGTGTGATAATTGTGACTCTGTGTGATTGACTTAAAATAACATTTTGGGAATATATATATGTAATATGCTTATTATTGTACATAATTTGAATTTCATGTACATTCTATATATTTATTGTTTGATTATATTTAATTAAGCGAATCAACTAAATTTTCTTCTCTAGAGATTATTGATGGAATGTGTTGACTAACTTGGTTATGGATTTAGGTTGTGCGTAAGGGTTTGAGACTAGATTATCTTTTGATCTCCCCATCTGAACCATGGTTAATTTTTTACGTTCCACACCATGTTTAGTTTTATGAATAGTTAAAAAGCTCTATTGTGTTTTAGGGACAGATTATGTCAGATTATGCAATCTAACTGGTCGTTGATTGTACTGTATGCTATGGTTATTAGTAATGTGGGTGGGTGTATATTATATACATAATATAGTGGGGGTGATTTTCCCTTCATAAAATCATATGCAAAAGTTTGATGGTGTTATCCTAAATTCAATAAAAGCATGTTGTGGTTTTGTATTTGCTTAGTAGCTAATGTTTCTGGATGATGATTAACACAAAGCTTTGCTGGCATGCATCTATATTTTTTCAAGTTTTCTAAATGGTGTGCTACCGTTTACGTTAATGACATATAGTTTTTTACTCATTCACCGTCTATGCATTTTGATATGTTTGTGGCTTGCGTGTTGTAGGGGAGTGTGATGGTTTTTAACCTTAGGAACTTCTCTTCCAAAGCTGGTGTTGGTACAAAGCAATGGAAAGTGGTGGACGATTAATAAATTCGTTCGCCAACGTGTTACAATGCAATTGAAGTAGTCATTTCTACTCTGTTATTAGGTTTGATTTGATAGGTGAACCAAGTAGAAAATTCTAAATTACAAATCTATACTTATCTATGAACCGGCGAAGACAATGTAGTAAAGATGGTTGCATTATATGAATATATACAATATATACAAATAGGTTGTATATTTTTATTAAGAAATCTTTAATTAATTGTTAGTTTTATCGTATTCATATTGACTGATTAAGGGATGCAGCCATTTCCTCCAAATGAGATAGATAAAGAGAGAAAGACAATAATGTTGTGAAAGATCTCAAATAAATACAATTTCTTGGGTTATAAGATTTTGATGGAACTACCTACTCTCAAGATCCATGTGTGTTTCAAAGAACATTTGCTCCTGTAAATTAATCAATATGAGAGTGTTGTATTGAAATTATTGAACACTGTGAGGCTATATGTACCTTTGTTTTGAGGTCAAATAGATGATCAAGTATCGACTGGGCCTGGCAATGAGAAAACAAATCCAAGATTTGGTACTGTTCTAAACTCTCTTTAGACCAAAGAATCAAATATAAGCTTGTGATCCCTTGAGATTGTGTATAACTTTGTGGATCTTATTTGCCTTAGTGATGTATCTACTTGGCGTTCTAGCTGCTCAAGCTTATCCACTCCCATCCTGACTATCTCTTCACCTAGCAAATTCCTAAAGACAGGAGAGTTAAGTAGCTGGAGACTTGGAGTAAGCATTTACTTTTTAAGATGTGTAATGATTCACGCTACGTAACCGTTGTAAATGTTGTAAGATCTCAACTCTTGATTTGAGCTTCAAGTAGTCCTCGTGCCTCTCTTGTCATTTAAGAGAAAATAAACTAAGGACAATTTTAAAGTTGAGGTTAATCCTTGATAATTCATACATATATGCAAAGAGAGAGAAGGAAGATATACATGTACGTCTTGAGCTGATTGACTTGAATCCATTGTATGTCTCAACCCTCTTAGCCATTCCACTAATTCATACAAACAAATGATCACTTAACAGAATCCCAATGTATATCTACCAAAGTTATCGATAATATCATTGCAACTCATCCGAAAGCCTCATATTCATTAGTCATAAATACCTGATGCATATCGTTCAACACTTTTGTTGAAGTTCTTATTCTGTAAACATAGTAGATGCATACAAATGAAGAATGAATGAGATGAAACATTAACCTCTGAGTTATCGTTGCACTCTAGCTTTCCCTTCTGCAGTTATGAGAAGCTATGCAGTCGTCAAACTCCTCCACCGCAACTTCCATCCCTCCATGTACAGAAAATTTGAACCTAATTTTTGCAAAACAAAATCAACTTAAACACAATTCTTCATTCCCCTTTTCGTACAAAAACAAATAAAAAAGAGATCAGCTCTTATAAACTTACCATTTCCGAGAGCCTATAAACCTCCCATGTGATAGCTTGAACTGTAATAATTTCCTTTGCTATCTCTCGTCACACTATCCGTCACTTGTTACATGGTTGTCCACCATGATCTGCTTGTCACTTGGTCCATTAGCTCAAAGCCGCTTGTTGGTCTCTCTCCGGTGCTTGCTCTGTCGCTCTCCACAACTTTCTCAATTGCTCTCCACCTCGCTCTAGTGGCATGCTGCAGACGTGCTAAATTAAACCATGAGTTACAAAAGGACCTCACACTGACGAACACGACAACAATATATAGTACCATGTTTGTTTTATATTAGAAGCTCAAGAGAGAATGGGCTAATTGTGAGAAAAGACCAATGTAAACAATTGCAAAATCCGATAAAAGCACTTACTCCTTTTTTTTGTAGACGATCTTAATTCTGAGTAAGTTTCAATTGTGGTTAGCTTGGTTGTGTTTGAAAGCTAAATAAAAAAATTAAGCAAAGAAGTAAGGATAGCGATGAGATTTAGGTGTACTCTGCATCACTATTTATAGTATTAGAAGTTGAGAATCACAGAGAAGGTTTGTAAGGTTAATTAATGAATACGGAGTGGAGAATCAGGTTTCAGAGACATAAATGAGGGAATAATTAGTTTAAGGTGAGAATAGCCGTTTCGAATGGAGTATTTGAACAGCCTAAGACGGTGAAGGTTAGAGGTTTGGGAAGAAGTCCAAACTCCATTAATGGTGTCTGATAACGCAGAAGAACTGTTTTGGTCTCGAAGACGGAAGAAGAGGCGAACACTAGTCCCTCTATTCGACGTGTAGCTCATGAAGATGAAGTGGGCCTATTAATATTGGGCTCCACCCTATTTCTTCTGTTTATCCCTGAATGAAACGCTGAGTTTTGTGATAGTAGGACAGGTGTCACGTCTAGAAGAAGCTATTTAGTGACGTGGCTTCCTCAGGAGGGAGGAAACTGTTCTTTATATATATAGATGTTCAACTATAATTAGTAAGATACTTTTTGAAAAGTGGCTAAAATAAATTCATGGGGACTTTCTTCATATGTCCAAAATAGACAATAAAGAACATTAGTTTAATAAATCCCAACAAATTTCTTCCAAATCAAAATCAAACGCATGCGTGGGCCGATAGATTAAAACCAGTCAGGCCCATTAATTTAATTGAGAAACCTTCTATAATAATAATAATGCGGCCCATGTATTCACTTTCTCCTCCCATAACGTAGTAAAAAAACATTGCGTTCTGATCCCGTCTTCAGTTTGATTTCTTCTCTTCCGGTGTCTTCGACATCAATGGCGGTCAACACTGTTCGATTACCCGCCACTAAGCTTCACGATGGGATCTCCGGAAACCTCTCACCATCCAATCGCAATCCAAACGCTGTCATCCGACTCAGCTTCAGATCTCCAAAGCTATGCCGTTTCACATCAGTATCGGCGTCACATGGCGAAGAAAATCCTGTAAGAGCTCTGGAAGTGAAGAAGAAGATTCTGGAAGACTCACCTCTCCTTCCTAGTACGAATTCTTTCGATTATCACTTTCTTAAGACATTTTTTTTCTTAAATTTAGCATTAGGACATTGCTGATAACTGGGACGTGTTTGTCTTTGTGTTCTGTCTGATTTGAAATATTAGAGCCCTTATCATCAAACCAGCTCGTTGAAACTGTCTCTAACGGCTCGCGTGTTCGTGTAGCCTATCAGGTAACGTCACTGTTCAAAAATTTGCTTATGTGATAGATATGAATGATGATTACTTTTATATAGGGAGTAAGAGGTGCATACAGTGAATCAGCAGCTGAGAAGGCATATCCAAATTGTGAAGCTGTTCCCTGCGAAGAGTTTGACACTGCATTTGAAGTGAGAATCTTACATCAAAACAACTAACTTTGAGCTTGGTTTTCTATTACACCAAACAACCTTTTGTTCTCGTTTTAGGCGGTTGAGCGGTGGCTTGTTGACCGAGCAGTATTGCCAATTGAGAACTCTTTGGGTGGTAGCATCCATAGAAACTATGATCTTTTGCTAAGACACAATTTGCGTATTGTTGGCGAAGTCAAGTTAGCTGTTCGCCATTGTTTGTTGGCTAACCACGGTGTCAATCTTGAAGATTTGAAAAGGGTGCTTAGCCATCCTCAGGTAATACACCACTTACATGCCTTTGTAGATTGTGTTTTTCGTCTCTTGGTATGCAATAGAGCCTTAGACTTTGCTTTGGACCAGGCTCTTGCTCAATGTGAAAACACGTTAACTAGACTAGGATTGGTCAGAGAAGCAGTAGATGACACTGCTGGTGCTGCAAAGGTATGTTTATGCTCTTCAAGTATGATTATGTATTCTTAGCTTGCTAATTAAGTTAAATGAGTTGAGTTTTGCAGCAAATTGCATTCGAAGGTTTAAGTGATGCAGCAGCAGTTGCCAGCGCCGAAGCTGCAAAGATATATGGATTGAGCATAGTTGCTGAAGATATCCAGGTTTATAGAGTTTTCCATTGCCTTTACCATTTTTTGGTCCATGAATTTGTACTTGTGGATTATTTGATTGTGAAGTTCAATCAATTTAGGATGACTCTGATAATGTTACAAGGTTTCTGATGCTCGCAAGGGAACCCATTATCCCTGGAACTAACAGACTTTTTAAGGTGAGAAGTCCCAATGTATCTTCTGAAATGCAAATGTGGCAATTTGTTTTTCGATAACTTACTTTGATCTTCTTATAGACAAGTATAGTGTTCTCGTTAGAGGAAGGACCTGGAGTACTTTTCAAAGCACTTGCTGTGTTTGCCCTTAGGCAAATCAATCTTACAAAGGTTGGTTAGTTAGTATATTCAAATGTCCCTTTTCGTTTGTGCAACCTTTGTTTATTAGGAGTCTGGTTCTCATCGCTAACAATGAATTCCTTGTGGTTTCGGTCAGATCGAAAGCCGCCCTTTAAGGAAACATCCTCTGCGAGCATCTGGAGGGCTAAAGTAACTTCCCTGGCAAACCACTCCTTTGACTCCTGTTTCATTCAAACAGTAATCTGAACAATGATGAAGGTGTTTCTCTCTCTTTTTGCATGGCAGATACTTTGATTATCTTTTCTATGTGGACTTCGAAGCATCTATGGCTGATGAAGTTGCTCAAAACGCACTTAGGCATCTCGAGGTAAAAGCCTCCTTTTGCTGGAAACACCCCGTGAAGTAGAATGTGACTAAGGCTCTTGTTTTTTTTTATCTGCAGGAATTTGCTACCTTTCTGCGGGTACTGGGAAGCTACCCAGTGGACACTACAATGCTCTAACATGTTCTTTGTAAGTAGTTCATTGGTTTGCATTGCTAAGTGCAGCAGAGAAACACATTAATCTCTGAAACAGTCAAATTTTCAATAATGTTGCCCAAAAGTATCTAACAGAGAAAAAATTTAAAGGAAAATTATCTACATATTAGTATTAATGATATGTAGATAATTTTCAATAATGTTGCCCAAAAGTATCTACCTGAGCAAAAATTGAAGGAACAATATGTACACATGATATGAATAGAGTATTAATCTATGGAAATTTTGTTACGCAGATCCAAGGTGTAAGAGCCTTAGACAAACGGGAGGCCTGAGGAGTCACTCACCGTTGCAGCTTGCCAGACACTACTCATGTCTCCAGTTTCCTTAAAAGATTTTCTATAGCTTTTCTGATTCTGTGCTGAATCGTATCTTTTTTAGAGGATAAGCTTTGTTGTTTTAGAAGTAAGAATAGTCAGATATCCAACACAAGAAGAAAGAACCTATGTAACTTTTGTGGTGTTTGCATCCACAATACATAGAGAAGACGATGGTTCAAAATTGTTTAATATTAAACTAGTGTCAGTTTTCAGCAACATTGAGAAAAAGAGGGATCATAACGCAAAAAAAAAAAAAAAAAAAGTTGAGTCTTGCGGTATAAGCTGAAACAAGCTTGTTGAATCCTCAAGCTACACTAAACTCTCTCGACGAGGGCGATGAAAGTAGCGGAGAAGATTGTTTTCCTCTGGCATGACTCCGATGGATTTGCGGCGACCATCTCCGATGCTCTGAACCCTAATCCAACCTCACGTCTTCGTAAACTGTAAATTGATTCCTCCTTCATCTATTTCGCAGCTGTGTTTTCCAGCTCACTAAGATTGTAATTCATCTGCAGGGAAGAGCAGATCCAGCTTCCATTTGATAAGTATGGAATCGAAGATGGCGGGAGTGTCGTTCACTTGGTCGATGAAGGTGGAGCTTATCAGGTTCTTCCTCCTCGTTCCCTTTTCGATCGCGTTTTTGTTCTGGAAACTGTCGGTTCAGTAGAAATTAATTGGGCACTGTTTGAACCGAGTTTGGTGGGATCTAGAACCCGGGCCATCACTAGTCCTCGGTGACGTCTCTCTGGCGATTATTTGGCTTAGTTAAAAAAAAAGTATGGTGCTGTGATAATTTGACTCTTAGGGATATGTGTTCATTTCTCATTTCACTAGTTGATTACTTACCTCGATTGTATTACCTTATGAGAAAGAAACTAAAAGTTTCTTCTGCTTAAGTTGGAAAGCTTATAGGTTATACGAGGTGGCGAAGTGGGTGTGAAAGCTATAATACTTGCCTTTTTCTCACACTCTGTCATGGGACGTGATTTTTTTTCCTTTGGTGATATTGATATTACCCCTTTGTATCATCTGTATGATGGCTGTGTTTGACGACTTGATTCATGTATTCTCGTTTCTATGTTGAATGTGGTTAATCTTCTTGGCTATTTTTTTTTAACTTGCATTTTGTTTCAGGTCTCGGTTTTTCTTCTTCCGAGCTATGAACCTCCTGCACTAGTGTGTGCGATGAACGAACTACTTGACATGATTACAAGGGACGCATCGACTCTACCCACGATTGTGGCTCCTTTCTTTGTGGCGGCATCTAAGCTTAAGTTCAATAACAAATCTCTTGAAGCAAGTAGCAGATATGCTAGTCTTCAGTACTTTCAAGTTGGTCCAGAAACAGAGGCCACCAGGCTGTTTGCTACTCGCGTGGAGAAACCACCACCGTTGATGCAGATCCATCATGAGCCTTTGTCATGCTTGCTTCATCTAGCTCGTGTCAAATGCTTGCCTACCTCCATTCTAATAGGGCGAAGAAGTAGTAGCGTATCTCATAAAGCACTAAACGAAGAGCTTCAGGTAATTTTTTACTTAAAGATTGTCTTTACTTCTGCTCCTTTGTTTTTGTTGGAGTTGTAAATCCACTCATACACTGTTTGAGTTCACTAGAATTTTGAGAGAAGATGAATTTCAACTGAATGTGTGATTGTCATCACAGGTAATCCATGAAATAGGAGAGCTTGTGGCTAGTTGGACCGGACTGTTTTTTGCAAGAGACAGAATCAAGTGGAACGCATCAAAGACATCAAAAGAAGAAGAGAGTCCATGGCGAGCTCTTTACGGTTAGTTAATCTTCTCAAGGTCAGGTCTTTTTTTCATGGCCCAATACTACTGCTACAGTATGGGCTTGGACCTTTGCACTTAATTTCCCATATTGTTGTAGCTCTTTGTTAAGACTCTTTTGCTCAGCTAAAACAAAAACCATGTCACTATGCTTTCCTTCAGGGTTTTATTTAAAAAACATAAGAGTTCTTTCTTTTGTGCAGTTGTTAATCTTAAAACATCAACATTAAGCATTTTGGGATTATGATTTAAAAGGTTAGGTTGGGTCAACTCATGAGATGATCTCCTTATGGCACACAGCTCATGATGTCGTCTAGGAGTGAGATACATTTAATAGTATTATTAATGATTTGAGTTATGATTGGTGGGAGAGGCACTCATGGAGTAGTAATAAGGTCTGAATGGTAAGATGCAGCTAATCAACTGTGGTACAATTAAATAGTAACAAAAACGCATAGATACATAGATATATATATATATAGAAATTTTTGTTACTATTTACAATGGAGGCGGGTGTTTGATCATCATTCAAAGCTAAGATTAGGAAATGTTATCTTAAAGGGAAATAAGTGAGTGCCGTCAGGTCTAAGGCGGTAGTTTTATATTCGAAGAATACGATGTTTTTGTACGATAGTTCGGATCGTCTTTAGAATCTTATCCAACTCATATTTGTTTCAGCATCACATTCAATATCTTGTTTTCCAATCCTTCAGTGCGTTTTATATCTTCTCCTCCTTTTTTTTTTTTTGCTTTCGTTATCATTGATTAGTATTTTAAAATTTTCACTTGTGTTTCAAGCTGATTTGTTAATAGTTACTCAATCAAGGTTCGTGACGTTTTCTATCAAAATACTATTTTATCATTCTTTTTGATTAACACACTAACTTTGAAGCTTGCGCAAGTTTTCCTCTAGTTCAGTTCTTTTATTGAAGATATATATATATATATATATATACGAGCAATTTAAACATTAATCTTAGTGAATTGGCAACTTATAAGGTGATATTAAATTTCAAACACTTTTATAAAAATTGTTTTATAATTAAGTTTCAAAAAGTTGTAGATGAAATTCCTCCAAACCTAAAAATCCTACAAGTTTTTTTATTGCAAGGTGATATATATTGTTACACTTGCAATAAATTAATTATTACTTTAAATAGTACTAGATCTTGACCCGCCCGACTGGGCGGATGTTTTCTTTGACAATAATAATTATCAACTTGTACTTAATTATAAAATATTGGGTTTTATAAAGCATGATCAAAGTTCTTTGCTATCATCTGATTGTTATTGTATTTAATGCACTTGGAACACCATGAAAAAAACGAATACTTTAGTATATATATTTTTTCATTGTATATTTGAAATAACTTGTTAAAATATATTAAAATATATTTAGCATTTGCTTTTCATTTATGTATTTCTAAATTAGAAGGCCTATTGAAATTTCTTAAAACCATACTATGTTTTATATGATTTGTTATTTATAATAAATCAACCATAAAATGCATCATAAATTATTTATTTGGACATTAGATTTATACAAAAAATGTAAATGTTAACTATTTACATAAGTGGGTTATAGAATTATAATTATTAAATGTATATTACCTAGAATCTGGCCCATGTTTATATTTTTTAACACATCCATTAGGCTCACTTAATCACTCAGATGAAATTTTTTTTTAATGTAATTTAATAATAAAAAAGAAAAACACTTTTTCGCTTTCTTTTTACCTTCGAGATAGATAGATCTATTTGTACCTTTCCCTTATCTCTTTCACTTGTTCTCGTGGAGATTCGATCAAAAACCTAATTCGAAGAAATATCTGAACTGCTTTGATTTCATGTTCGCATGTTCAATCTATTGTAGACACTATCGAACAATTCAATAAAAGGTTAGGTTTTTATCATTTGTTTCATCTAATTAGAACTTGACCCGTGCCCCTGCGCGGGTGTTTGATTTAATTTGTGTTCAACATAAACTTATAAATCGCTAATTTTATAAATTCTTTGTATATATTTTTATATTTTGTAATTTACATATAGAGTAGAATATTTTATATTATAATATAGATTGTTGATAATATGTTTTTATTTGTAAATAATATTATATTAAAAATGTATAACTTGATGCAATTTGATGTAATTTTATTATTCATATATTAACTTGTTTTTTTTTTAATTTATTTAGAAATGAAACAACATACTAAAATTTTTAATAGTCAATATATAAATATCGATTTGGTTAAATAAGTTTTGGAATTGTAATTATTTAATTTAAATTTATTTTAAACAGAATCTGTAAATAAAAAGAAATATAAAAAGGAAGTATTTAATTTATTGTAAATACAAAGGCTAAGTTTGTAAATAAAAGAAAATATTTTTTTATACTGCTATCCATGTATCCAAACAACTATCTTTTTTAACTTTGCTATTCTTATATCCAAACAAAATCCTAAAGTACTTCTACTTTAATAAGATAGATTTGATGTAATTGTATTATTCATATATTAACTTTTTTTTTTGTTAATTTATTTTGAAATGAAACAACATACTAAAATTTTTAATTATCAATATATAAATATCGATTTGGTTATATAAACTTTGGAATTGTAATTATTTAATTTAAATTTATTTTAAATGCAGTAGCAGAATCTGTAAATAAAAAAATATAAAAATAAAATACTTAATTTATTGTAAATGTAAATGCTAAGTTTGTAAATAAAAGAAATTATTTTTAATACTGCTATCCATGTATCCAAACAATCTTCATTATCCATGTTTCCAAACAAAATCATAAATTACTTCTACTTTAATAAGGTAGATGGACTACAAGACAATAATATATTTCTGGTCTCACTGTCATCATCGGACACATACGTATCCAACTTGGCAGATATTTTTGGCTATGCTTTTTCTTTCACATCGAAAATATCTTCTATGTTTCTAACCAAAAGATATTTTATTATACGCCCACCGAAAAAAAGAAAGAAAGATATTTTTTCAAAGTCAAAGCACCGAAAAATATAGATATTTTTTTTTTGTCAAGCAAATGAAAAGATATTAATCATTCATTATCATGAGCAAAAGGAAAAAACAATACTATTAGAATATCTAAAAGAGCGTGTCTGATTCGTCTAAAAGCATCGGAAAAGCGAACGCTTGAGAATCAAATTATGGCAGGAAATATCCACTTGGTACATACCTAGCCGCGAGTACTCTTTTTTCAGTACTCGCAGTAGTATGAGAAAACGTAAACTCTTTCACTATAAATACGACAGGGACCCACCATACCCCACACCAAACTTTTTTGCACTTTTTGTAATAAAAAAATTAGGCACTTTTTGATTTATTGTCCGAAGCAGCCTACATGTCCTTCTGCGGACATACCCACCCATTCTCTATCCATTCATTTTCTATAAGAAATTTTTTTTCTTCCTTGAGAAGAAGAAGAAGAAGAAGTAGTAGTAGTTGAGGAAGCATCGACTCTGTTTCTAAGGATCTGTGTTTGTTTGTCTGAAAAGTTTCTGGATTCAACTTGAGAAGATAAGTAGTAGTAGTAGTTTAGAAGATCTTGTTTTATACGGGTGAGTTGTTTTCCTCTTCTCTCTCTGTCTTTTCAGTTTTTCTTTTTGTTGTGTTCTTATTTTTGATGTTAGTGTTTTATTACTGTTTCTGTATGAAGGGTTGATCCCTCTGTTGTCTATATGTGTTGTGTTGAGATTGGATCACACGATCTCTTCATGTTTTCTTTTTGATTATTAATTTTTTAAGCTTTGTTCAGATGAGGATGATGATTTTTGCTAATAGAGAAAAAGAAGCTTGGTTATTATCTCTAAGAATTATTGAATTTTGGATTCACTTCAGTTTCAACTACTAAGTTAAACAGTAAACTGTAGATTTACTGATCTTCTGGGGTTTGAAGCTTGAGTTGATGTTGTCTTTTATGTCTTTGCTTTTTGAATTATGTTTTCTTGTCCTTTTTTTTTAATCTAATTCAGGAATATATATTACTATTTTTTTCAGCTGAAAGAAGATGGGTTACATGTGTGACTTCTGTGGTGAACAAAGATCAATGGTGTATTGTCGATCTGATGCAGCCTGTCTCTGCCTCTCTTGTGACAGGAGTGTTCATTCCGCTAATGCATTGTCCAAACGACATTCTAGGACTCTTGTCTGCGAGAGATGCAATGCGCAGCCTGCAACAGTCAGGTGTGTTGAAGAGACACTTTCACTCTGTCAAAACTGTGATTGGTCAGGCCACAACAACAACAACAACTCTTCTTCTTCTTCAAATAATCACAAGAGGCAGAGTATAAGCTGCTATTCTGGTTGCCCTTCAAGCTCAGAACTCGCCTCTATCTGGTCTTTTTGTTTGGACTTAGCTGGAGAACCCGCTTGTGAACAAGAAATGGGTATGATGAATATAGACGATGATGGTCAGGCCAAGGAAAAATGTAACGAGGATAAGAAATATGAAACCAGTTCTGCAGCACAAGCAACATATTCATCATTTGCTAAGGTAACTTTGTGTTCTCGAAACGTTAAGCAACATCCATGAATTTATCATTTTTCTTTTAACTAAACCCGCAAGTTCTTGTTATGGTTTGAAGGTTGTTGGAGTGTGTGAAGATGACTTTTATGGGAACTTGGGTATGGATGAAGTTGACCTGGCACTTGAGAACTATGAAGAGCTCTTTGGAACAGCCTTTAACTCCTCGGGACAGCTCTTTGGACAAGGTGGAATCGATAGTCTTTTCCAGAAACATCATCAAGCAGCAGCTCCTGAGGTATGTTTCCATGATTCATAAGCAAACAATTAAAGAAAGAGATGCATCTCTGTGTGATCCTAGTGATGATCTTGTTCTTCTCTTTAATCCAGGGGGGGAGTCTGGTCCAGCCAGCTGATAGTAATGACTCCTTCATGAGTTCTAAAACGGAGCCAATAGTTTGCTACACATCGAAGCCAGAACATTCAAACATATCTTTCTCTGGAATCACTGGAGAAAGTAGTGCTGGAGATTTCCAAGAATGTGGTGCATCATCTTCCATGCAGCTCTCTGGTGAGCCACCATGGTATCCTCAAACATCACAGGATAATAATGCTTGTTCACATTCAATGATCCGTAATAACGCGGTTATGCGTTACAAGGAAAAGAAGAAGGCTCGCAAGTAAGTGCCCCGTACTAAACTTTATTCAATGCATGCATCAATGAAGTAAGTAAGAGTGTTTGCTAAAATG
The DNA here is from genome assembly GCA_905132885.1 of Moricandia moricandioides. Taxonomy (NCBI): domain Eukaryota; kingdom Viridiplantae; phylum Streptophyta; class Magnoliopsida; order Brassicales; family Brassicaceae; genus Moricandia; species Moricandia moricandioides. The sequence continues at coordinate 140,368 of CAJHQQ010000191.1, read as the reverse complement.
AGACATTGTGGCCTTTTAAAGGTTTGATAAGAGAGTGAGGTATGCTTCTCGCAAAGCAAGAGCTGATGTGAGACGGCGTGTAAAGGGGAGATTTGTCAAAGCTGGTGAAGCTTATGACTACGACCCACTCACCCCAACAAGAAGCTATTGAGTGGCTTCTCCTTGAAAGGTGAAAAGAAGTAGATAAACATGGCGGAAAACAGAAACAAGAGATATGGAGAGAGTCCTCAAGTTGAAAACAAGACTACTCTCGCTGGTTTGAGAAGACACTAAACTGAAGACTATTGTAAGCAAGCAATCACTCATTCTTGGGATTGAATTGGTTTTTTGGCATCAGAAGCTTCATTCTTGTTTCAGAGGGATCCCTCATTCTCTTACAATAACAAAAAAATATTATCCAACTTGGGTCTCTGCTGCTACGGAATACGGATCAGGGTTCCATGAGTTTTGTTCTTCTCTTGGTAGTTAAACAATGTGATTGTATATGACTTTCTTTCAATTTGTATGTATGCTCATAACTGCTCTTCTGTTTTGCTCTATGCATTCTTTGTAAGTTAAAGTCCCTTGTAGCTAACTTATTAAACAAAAGTTATGTGATAACACAGAAGTCCCTCGTAGCTAACTGACTGGTTCAAGCTTTCAGTAGGTTTATTTAGCGTCCAACAGTTCATTGATCCAATCATTGTCCTGTTAGCTGATGTTGTCTCTGGTAATAATGGCCTGCAAGATCAGTCTCTCAGACAAATACTGTTAGACATGTTATTGTATCAAGCTCTCCCCAAAAATAATAATGAACTTTTTGATATTGATTTATGGAGTTAAAATAGTATCTTAAATTTGACCCAAAAAAAAAAAATAGTATCTTGTAAAATAAAAGTATCATATGATGTGGCAATATTTAAATGGTTCAAAAGGTATATTACTACCAATGACATTACGCCACGTAAGCACGCTGACCATGTAACTTAAGGAGGAATAAAGTGACGCCGTTTATAGTTAATGATGTTTTGTCTGGTCACGAAACTGCATCTCAGTCAAAACAGGATCCATCTTGTCCGAGTCTGGACGAACTCGCTCTTTCTCTCCCACCGTCATCTTCTCCGATCAATCTCCCAACTTTTTTTTTCCTTTCTCGACACTCATCGAGATTCTGAGAATTGGAGAGTGAGAATCTCAGATTCGGAAGGTAAATCCCTCTTTATCTCTATTGTAAGAATCGAAACTGTATCAGTTTCAATTGGATTTGGAGAAACTAAATTACGTTTTTATTTTGTAAAATTTTCAATCTTTATCTGTGGAAGATGAGCTTGAAGGCTACTATCCTACTATTAGGGCTCGTATGGAGCTTCCAGGCATCGTTAGGGATTAGATTCGTGATAGACAGAGAAGAATGTTTCTCCCACAAGGCTGAATATGAAGGCGACACGCTTCATGTCTCTTTTGTCGTCATCAAGTCTGATTCTCAATGGCATTTTAACGAGGATGGTGTAGATCTTGTGGTATGACCTAACCCTTTTACTCCATATAAACGTGTTCATCGTAGACAATGCTTTGAATCTCCATTGTTGAATACTGTAGACATCATATCATTCAAATCTCTTGTGTTCTGTTGAGTGATATAACCATTGGTGGTGATATATGTTTGACTTTTGAACAGATTCATGGCCCAACAGGAGAACAAGTTCATGACTTCAGGGAGCAGATTAGTGCCAAGCATGACTTTGTTGTCCAAAAGAAAGGGGTTTACCGTTTTTGTTTCACAAACAAGTCTCCTTATCATGAAACCATTGACTTCGATGTCCAGCTTGGCCACTTTGCGTACTACGATCAGCACGCAAAGGACGGTGAGGATTATCTGAGATTGGTTTTGTTTGGTATTTGAGTTGTTAAGCTGAAAAGATGGTTTCTGTGCAGAGCATTTCACTCCATTGATGGAGCAAATATCAAAGTTAGAGGAGGCTCTTTACAACATCCAGTTTGAACAACATTGGTTAGAGGCTCAGACCGATCGTCAAGCCATTGGTAAACACATTCTTGTTATGTTTCGCTTCTGCAAGTAAAATTAAGAGAGGGTTTTTAATATGTTTTTGTTTTTGCAGTGAACGAGAACATGAGCAAAAGAGCAGTACACAAAGCTTTGTTCGAGTCATTTGCATTGATTGGTGCAAGTGTACTCCAAGTTTATCTTCTGCGTCGCTTGTTTGAACGTAAACTCGGCATGTCTCGTGTCTAAAAGAATTGAGTCTATTATGTGATTTGGAAGCTTCTTGTCTTCCCCTAAGAACTTCTTTTGCCTCATAAGTTAAAAGTGTACCAGAGAATATTTTTACGTAACTCTTCTTACAGACAAAATCTTAGTTCATCGGAAGATTCGTTTGTTCCCAGGTTAAAGAGACTATCAGTCTTGTTTTTTCTATTCTTTATTAACGCAAAGCTTTCCTACAAGCTAGGGGTTTCGTTTGGATGGAGAATGAGATATGTTTTGAGGAGTTAACCGTAGCAGATGGATGTAAACTTATGGTATAAAGTAATCCCTAAACCGTAATTTCCCTTAAACCCTTTCATTGTTGCTCTTGCGAGAGCTGTTAAAAGCTGAAGTAGTTGAACCAGTTGAAGTGGATGGACAGAAATGAACAGAAGCCTAATGTCCTTGTCCTGCTACGATTCTCAATTTCTCATCATGTTCTTTTTTGTTTTATTAGTCCCAAAATTCATATTTTAGCAAACAATAAGCAATGAATGAGCCAGTGATATTCTCTAGCTATGTTAGACAGATTGAAAATGTTGGAGGTTGTTTTAGCATTATTGATTCATACAAGTTTTACTCTAGTTATTTGCAATACCAAAGTAGTTCCTAGAGAGTTACCTTGTGGTGAGGATGATGTAAATGTTGATATGTCGTTAGATGAATTCTTTAGAAGGTATACAAGTGAGGATAATGATTTGGAGAAGGTTAATAAGAGGAAGGAGAAGTATGGCTATCTCCTTGGAGGTGATTTTGATTGAGGATGCAAGGAGAGATAGGTTCATTGATGGGTATGGTAGGTCTTATCAGCCACCAAGTATACTTTAGAAGGATGGAAATACACAGTGAAGAATGTTATCCTGTACCATCAAGCTGATCGTGGTGGGGCGCCGTTAAAAGAGGAGGAGAGGGCAGTGAGGTTACTTGGGTTGACCAAGCAGATAGTTAAAGGGAACACTCGTTTTGAGGGGAAGACGATGGGTTCTAGACCAAGAGAAGATGGTTCTGTTGAGATTTTATACACTCCTATTGCATGTTCTTCCCAGAGATAAATCTATGCATACCTCGGATTCAAGGTCACCTTGATTGTGCGAATGTTATGATTATATGATGTTGAATGCTATGGTGCTCATAGAGGCAACGAAGATACTTCTCGTAAGTGGCCTTGACGAGTGAGACACCCTTATCAAATAGCTGATGAACACTGAAATAACTTAGCCCAGCAACTAACAGGTTGTATGCATCAGGCTATACTAAAAGGTTTCTTTGGGTCTTCAGTAAAGTTATGAAAGTTTATAAAATGGAGGAGAAAAAGTGCTAACAAAAGCCAGTAGAATGCTTCAAACAAACATGGATCAGAAGCTATATAGAAATCATCAAACATATATATATTTGTGTATCTTTACACTAAAGCAAAGAGATGTTCCTTAAACAAAAGCTCTGCTTGAACTGATGCTTTGGAAGTTATTAAAAAAAATTGATGAGAAAAGCTGATAGATCAGACGCTATGGAGAAATGATCAAACATATATATACATACACAAGAAACATCACAAGTGTTTGGTTTTCAATGACAACATTGAGGATAATAAACCCAGACAAATAAAACGAAAACACACAAAGAAACAGAATTGAACTATCGTATATGTTACTGGTTTCAATAGCCAATTATAGCTAAGTCATAGCAGCAACCGTCTCCACAGAGGACTCAGCCCTTGCCTTGTCAGAATCCAACACTTGCTTGGAAGCTTTGTTGACAATAACGTAGTGCTTGCGGCAAACAGGCATATAGACATCAGCACCACCGATGAGCTCAGTTTTGGTGTCACAAGTCTTTCTCAAAGTGAAGAAACCTTTCTGCCCACAAACCTCACACCGTGCAGTTAGCTTCGTCACAGAATCAGCTATTGGTATAATGTCAAGAATAGCACCGAATCTTCTTCTGCATTGTTTTTGCCAAAAAAGGTTGTTCACATTCAACAACAAAAAAAATTGTCAAAAGACTTGAAGTAAAGAGTGTCAAGTCACCTTAAGTAGTCACCATCTAAGCCTGCAACAATGACAGTTTTGCCATCATCATCAGCAACTTTGCAGCAAAACTCATACAGATCTCCAAAGAACTGAGCCTCGTCAATACCAATCACCTCAAGCTGTCAATCATTTTAAAAAGGTCACAACTTTAATGCAGATCCTTTTACAATAAGACAAAAAAAAGATGTTACCTTTTCATAAGCATCTTGTCCGAACAAGTCGGGAAATGACATAAGATCTGGAAGAGCCCAGCAAGGGAATCCAATTCCATCATGTGTCACTACTGAATCTTTGGCGTATCTCGTATCCTTGCTCGATTTCACCATCGCAACACTTCTACATTGACCAGAATTAAAGAAATTTAGATCAGTGAATTGTAAAAGTTGAAGCTTTTTCAAAGATGGGTGATAGTTTTTTACCTTCCGAGGCTAATCTCTGACTTGATTCGGCGGAGGAGAGAGGTTGATTTGCCTGAAAACATAGGACCCATGATAACATGAACAGCACCGGAACCACGAACATCTCCAGAGTCGAGGGTTCTGGGAAAAAAGGAAGCTTTGTTGAAGGTCGCCATGGCGGGAGGGGGATGAAAAGGCTTAAACTTGCTTGAGGGATACCTTGAGACTCGATAGTATGTATAAAAGAGACGAAAGGTTTGAAATATTTGACATTTATTGGAGGGAAACTATCTTTTAGAGGGAGATTTTCATTAAATATGGGCCTCAGCCCAAAACTATTAGGCTTTCCTTGGCCCTGGTAGAACATCTTCATGGGCCTTAGTCCGTGTCCAATCTTTGCTCTTGGTGGTAACAGTAATATTCGCAGAAACGAACTGAAACGCAAAACATTTATATATATATTTAAAGATTAAAAAAGTAAAAGTCAAATATACACACATAAATTTACAAGCAAACAACCAACTAATACATTACAAATATGTGAATAACACCACTAATCACAATTTTATATTTAATACCTCACTAGTTCATTAGTCTTAGGCTCTTAGTGACACTATTTTACTTAATCTAGGTTTTTCTAAGAAATATATTTTAGAATAACACTAAAAAAAATTTGTTACATAAACAGTTTTTAAAGAGAAAAATAACTAAAATAATTTTTATTAAAAGATGTAAATATACATTTATATCATTTAAATTAACTAATTTAAAATTAAGATTTAGAGTTATGAGACGAGATTTTTGAGGTGAGGTTAAAAATTTTAAAAATATAAATAATTTTTTTAAATTTTCAAAATAAAAAAAAAAGTGATTTTGATTATTTTTTTTCTTGAACACTATGACAAAAACTTAAAAATAACCATTTCAAAAAATATTATTTTTTTAATCTTTAAATACTCCAAAAATGATTTGTATAGTGTGGTAAGAATAGTAAAAAGTTGCGTGTAATAAAAATTGGAAAGGGGAAAACCGAAACTCCGCATTTCCTTACATAGCTTGTACTGTAATAAAAAACTTCCCCTTTCTATGTAAAACATAAATGGTATATATATACGCACACACAGACATATCGTCTTCTTCTTCTTGCATCCGAAAGCCTCTTTGTCTTTCTCTCTCTACAACTCTCCTTCTCTCTCTCTCTCTCTAGAGCGCGTCAGTATGTTTGTATTGACGCCATAGAAATTGAGCTAAATCGGGTTGAATCGGATTGAACCAAAATCACATAACTTGTTTTCCTACTTTTCTTTCGAAGGGTCAGGTCAGGTTAAAGTTATGGCCTTTATTCAAATCGTGCCTATCTTCAGATCTTAGTGTGTTGTTGACGAGATTCAGCATCTGGGTTTTTTCAAATCTTATTGGTGGGTTTTCGATATCATCTCGCTTTGATTCTTTGATCTGAGATTTCGATTGTAAAGCCGTTTCCTTTTTGATCAAACTCTGCTGTAGATGAAAGATCTGTTGTTCCTAGATTGAATCCAAAGTTGCTCTTTTGACACGAAACCTTGTGTGTCTCTCTCAATTTGATTGATCAGTGTTTTGAGAATCGATCAAATCTGACAGAACCTGTTAGCTTTATGTTGTTTGATCTGCTAAAAGTTTGTGTTTTTACAGCTTAGTTTCTTGTGTGCAGAGCAAAATGCAATCAGACAGTGGAAAGCTTTTCATCGGCGGGATATCTTGGGACACCAATGAGGAACGTCTCAAGGAGTATTTCAGCAGCTTTGGTGAAGTGATCGAGGCTGTGATCTTGAAAGATCGTACCACTGGTCGTGCCCGTGGCTTCGGCTTTGTAGTCTTTGCTGATCCAGCTGTTGCTGAGACTGTTATTATGGAGAAGCATAGTATTGATGGGAGATTGGTATGTTTCTTTGATTCTGTACAATGTAACTTGTTTACAAGCCTTGAGTAATCACATTTTGTTTTGTGTTCTTGACAAAATGTAAGTGTTTCTGTTATGTGAGCTTTTCTTCTTTCTTCTTTTTGCAGGTTGAAGCCAAGAAGGCTGTTCCTAGAGACGACCAGAACATAGTAACTAGAAGCAACAGCAGTAGCCTCCAAGGATCACCAGGTGGTCCAGGTCGAACTAGGAAGATATTTGTTGGAGGGTTACCTTCTTCGGTACAGAGAGCGACTTCAAGGCCTATTTTGAGCAGTTTGGGACAACTACAGATGTGGTTGTTATGTATGACCACAACACACAAAGGCCAAGAGGTTTCGGATTCATAACTTATGATTCCGAGGAGGCCGTTGAGAAAGTACTGCTCAAGACATTTCATGAACTTAATGGTAAAATGGTTGAGGTTAAGCGAGCTGTTCCGAAGGAGTTATCTCCAGGTCCAACTCGTAGCCCTCTTGGTGCTGGCTACAGCTACGGAGTCAATAGGGTTAGTAACCTCCTTAATGGATATGCTCAAGGGTTTAGCCCCGGTGCAGTTGGAGGCTATGGACTTAGGATGGATGGTAGGTTCAGTCCCATTGGAGCTGGAAGAAGCGGGTTTGCCAATTTTGGGTCTGGATATGGGATGAATGTGAACTTTGAGCAGGGCTTGCCCACAGGGTTCACAGGAGGTACAAGTTTTAATGGAAACTTAGACTATGGCAGAGGGATGAGCCCTTACTATATTGGTAACACGAACAGGTTTGGTCCTGCGGTTGGCTATGAAGGAGGCAATGGAGGAGGAAACTCATCCTTCTTCAGTTCAAACCTTTGGGGAAACAGTGGGGGTCGTAACTATAATAACAACGCTACGAATTCGAACTCCAATACATACATGGGAGGATCAACCAGTGGTAACAACACACTTAACGGTCCATTTGGGAGTTCAGGGGTCAACTGGGGTGCTCCAGGAGGAGGAAACAATGTTGTTAGTAACGAGAATGTGAAGTTTGGTTATGGAGGAAACGGTGAATCTGGTTTTGGGTTGGGATCAGGTGGATATGCAGCAAAACACATTGGGCCTAGCAAGGCAGCGCCATCATCTTCATTCTCTTCTGCCTCGGCAACCAACAATGCGGGTTACGATGCACCAGGACTTGATGAGTTTTATGGGAATGGTGCAGTCTATAGTGATCCCACATGGAGATCACCAACTCCTGAGACAGAAGGGCCTGCTTCTTTTAGATATGGGATTGGAGGAGGAGGAGGAGGTCCTTCGTCGGATGTTTCAGCTAGAAGTTCATCTCCAGGTTATGTTGGCAGTTACACTGTGAACAAGAGACAACCAAATAGAGGTAATCTAAGTTCATAATAATCTTTGTTTTTAGTAACTCATTCTATGCTTAAACAATGCTATTAGCTAGCTGATAAGTAAAGGAATAGAATATGAATGTATAATTTCCTAGTAGAAAGCCTAGATTGGTTCCAAATCACACTAAACAAAACCATGTTTTAGGGTCTTGAACTAATAGTGAAATGGCTTTTCCTCAGAAACAGAAACTTACTTGCATACATAAAACAGTAACCAGTCTAGTTCATCAGCGGTTATCTAGATGAAGAATGTCTTTTCCATGCTTAGATATGTCTCATGAAGCTAGGAAAGTAGGTCTATTTTATGCATTGCTCACATCAGAGTCTCACTTGTGATGACAAAACCAAATTGCATGACTGGGTTCTTATAGCTCTTCTTCTTGTTGTCTGAACTATTTCTCTATTTCTTTGCCTTGTTTTGCAGGAATTGCTACTTAGTACACTCGTTTTTGTTTTACCACGGTATTGTAGGCAAGCCCTCAGAGTGAACGATGTGTCTTTTGGCAAATCTTTTAGGTTATGTTCTCTTTTCATACAAAGCCTACGAGGACAAAACTTGATCACATCATCAGTTAGAGCTAATCAGAAAAACCCTCATGGTTTGGTTTTCTAAATTCATTGGTCCTCCTAGGCTTCTTTTCTACTTTTGTTATTTTCTTTCAATGAGGGACAGAAGAAACTGTATCAGTCTCCGGCCAGGCGGTAATACATAAGAAGAGTTCAAAACAAACTCCTTCCTTAGTTTCTTTATTGTCATGTAATGGTTCTTCTTCTTCTTGGGGTTACGTCTTAAGGTTTGTGTTTTGAGGCAGCTTGTACTAGAGGTTATAAGTTTCTTAAGGTCTTTTTGGTTTTGATAGTGTGAGATACTGGGAAAAGGATTTAGCCACTGTAGGGCTTTCGAGAATAAGTCTTTTTATAACAATGAGATTATTTTGTTCTCAAGCTGTTTGTATGTCTTGTGCGAACGCAAGCAAACTCGTTTCTGTTTTTATGTACTTCTACTCTATAAAAAAAAACTATTTTTATGTTTTAGTGATTTCTTCTCTTCATTATGCAAGTAAACATTCATTGATTGAATAAGGCTATTCTTATGTTTTGGATAAGAAGAATCTAACATGGATTTTAGTAACTCTTTTCACTATTGTTATGAATCCTAATGATTATTTGATTTATATATGTATCCTCCATACAACTTCTTAACTTCCATTTCATTGATTCCAAAGATTACTCTGATCTTAGATGCCAGAATGTTTCGAAATGTAGTTTGTTAAGCCTCAATGGGAGAAACAGAGAGTAGAGTGTTTACTTGAAAAATGATTTTGTCAAAATGGCATAATGGATGCATTTATATTGGAATTAGATCAAATGATAGCATACATCATAGACCATATAAATTAAACTGTGTGTAAGGAAACAAAACAATAATGAATGGGTGTTTTAAGTTAATAGTTTTTGAGCTTCTACTTATTGGGGTAACTTGGTCACTGGACCACTGCAAGCTTTAGGGGTCTGAGTTCCCATGAGTTTGGGGCTCACGTTTGAGCACTGGAAAGTTGCTGGACCATCAGCTCCACTGTACTTAATATCAACGTCTCCAATCTCCACGTTCTGGCATGGATATCCCTTGCTGCACAATAGCTTCACTGCATCCTTGTTCCCTGATGTTCCTCTGATCTGCTTGAAGCTTATGTTTGCAAGCTTAATTGTTGATGCTTTCTGTTATATAAAAACCCAAAAAACAATTGGAAACTCATCATCAAACAGATTGTTTTCTAGAAACGATGACTAATAACCCTTGCCCATGTCTTAGAAAATGGACTCTATATGTTAATATTGGCCAAGAGTTTATGACATGTGTTCTATCAAAATGAATGATAAAACATGTTAGTTACCTGCTTGTTGCACTGGTTCCAAGGGCAGTACTCTTGGTCGATGAGGATTGGGTTGAGAACGTTCTTGACAATGATATTCTCGAAATGAATATCAGAGGCGGTGGTGGAGCAAGCTGCAGAAGGCCATGTCTTGATCCTCAGTCCATTGTCAGTCTCTTGGAGAGTGCAGTTCACAACTCTAATGCCACTGACATCTTGTTCGTTTCCGTACCTTCCAAGGCTTCCAACACTGATTCCATGTCCTGGACCGCAAGTGACTTTCTCCACGTGAAGGTTCCTCGTCCCATCTCCAACGGAGATGCAGTCGTCTCCCGTGGAGATGAATGAGTTAAGGATCTTGACTCCATCACTTCTTCCCAAATGGATACCGTCAGTGTTGGGGCTGTCTTTTGGAGCAATGATCTTGATGTGATCCATGGTCATGTTCTTGGCACCAAGCACGTTGATGTGGAAGTTCTTGGCATCTATCGATGATATGTCTCTGATCTCAGCGTTCTCCACGAAATCAAACCTTATACTCTGTATAAACAAAGACAAAACTAATGTGTTTTCTTTCACAAAAAGACAGTTTAAATCTGATATATATTTGAAGACAGAAGCTCATACGATGGGAAGTTTCTTGCAGTTGAAAGTCTGGTGACAGTTGTTAACCCTCCAAGCTGCGTTTCCTTCACCATCGAAAGCTCCACCACCGTTCAGCTTAAATCCATTAATGTTACCGAAGACAATCCATGTGTCCTTTCCCTGGATAGCGTTGCCATCAGCTTTGACTGTGCCTTGAAGAGTGATCTCCACTGGAGCTTTGCATGGACCCTTCATCTGGATCTCACCAAGCTTGAACTCTCCCTTTGGGATCACCACTTTGCTCGGTGATGGAGATTGGCATGCTGATGTGAATGCTTTCAGAAGTGCCTGCATATGTCAGGGCAATGAAACCTTAACAAGTTAGCCAAGAATATGGTTTTGTAGATTGCTTGTACAGCAAGAAAGAGGAAAGCAATATAACTAACCTGAGTAATATCAGAACCTGAAGATGAACCAATGCTGAAAACCTCAGCATTGGCTGAAAATCCCAATAAACAGATAATAAAAATTGTAGAAGCTCCAAAAGATGCACCCATTGTTTAATAAAAAAAATTATTTACTACTAATATTACTATTTATTTTTATTTATTTGTTTTGTTTTGTTTCTTGAATTTGATTACACTCATGGTTAAGTTTATATAGTGAGTTGGGGGAAGAGATGTCCAAGTCTAAGTATTCTCACCACCTCTCGTTTTTTTAGGTTGTTTGACCCATGTTTTAGGAAGTGATCATATTTATAATTGTGTATCTTGAAGGATAAAATCTAAAAACTAACTAACGTCGTATTTGGTTGACAAAAAAAAACTAACGTCTTATTTTCAAGAATATTACGACTGAAAAATGTCACAAAAACTTTTAGCAACTGTACTGAACCATATTGAAACTTTCATATAATTTTAGAACGCTGCTCTAAGACATTCACTTTATTTTTTGAAACTTTTTAGTCATAACTTTGAATAATATTTTTTTCGGACCATGACTATAAAATGAAAGTAATATATATACATTATATAGAAGGGCACCTCGGCAAAAAAATAATTATTGTTAGCGTAAAACAAATAAAGATTACTTTCATATTTATTTTCTTAAAATTATTTTAACTCTTAACAGAGAAAATCTAGATTTTCAATTTTAATCAATAAATAAAGTCTGAATTGCATTTTAGTCAAACTTCACATTATATAATGAAATTATGTCTGTCTATCTAAAATCATAAAATTTGTTTAGTTAATTTAAAAATTGAACTTACAGAAATCAGTTATTATTATTTTGTTGAGAACAAGTTAACTTATGACAGAGAAATCGACATTAGTTATTTTACCAAAAAAATAATCGACATTAGTTACTGTATGACTAACTCAATCAAATTTGACTAGTTAATATATAAAATAAAATTCTTACGACACATCAATATATTCAAAAATTAACCACGTTAACAAATTGGTCAACTTTTTTTTGAAACTTAATTCTTAATAACAAACATTCATGTGCAAACAATATGTAATATATACCATTACCAAGTGTATGTTGTTGACATCATGTGAAACCGAAGCATGCTGAAATATTAAGTTCATGAATGTACTGACGTACGACACGCAATATTTCATGAGACCTATGTGTGATGTCATGTTTCAAGGAATCTATCAAAGGTACGACATGACATGGTTGCTAGATTTTGAGTGATGCTCCCAATTTAAGGTTGCTCTTTCTACTTTGAGTCCTCTCTGTCACCAAAACGTCTTTCTACTGCAATTTTGTCCTTAAGTCTTTACCGTCACAGTACACACGTGCTCGAGCTTTGAAACAATTTTTTCGGAGGCATTCTATCTTTTTAGTTCGTTGTGTCAGGATTCAGGAATGGTCCAACAACACACAGATCTCAAAGCATGCAAAACTTGATTTGCACGTGGGGTTATGAAAATTTAAAAATCCTTTACCAATTTTACAATACTTTTTTTTATTTATTATACAATACTTGAGTTGCAGAAATAATTATTTCGAAAAATTTACGTGAAACATTACCTAAGTTTTAATTCTAAAAGCATGATTAATGGAGAGTTATCAAAATATATTAATCTATACATATTAATAAATAAAATCTTGTTTTGGAAATTTCAAAATCATGAAAACCTTTTTTCAAAATATCTCATGATTTTGAAACCCCCTTTTAAAATATATGAATATTTTTTAAAAATATGTTATAATATAAATATACATTTACTTGAGAAATTTAAATTCCACTGGGATTTTTCCAATTAAAAACTTCCAAAGAAAAACCTAACTTGTAGTTCAAAATTTTGTGGTTGAGTGATAAGGTAATGAGTTTGGAAAGCCAACATATTCCCGGTTGATTTACATGTTGCGTAAAATTAAATCACATTGCTCATGCCCATGGACACTTATATGGATATGGGTTTTATTTTTGACATATTTGAATACTTAGAGTGAAAGTCTATCTATAGACTACACTTCTCTTTAGGGACTAGTCTCAATTTTTCATAGAGTCAAGACACCTCGAGGTTAATAAAAAAAAAGACCAACTTGTAATATTATTGGATTTTAAAACAAAAATATAAGTATAAATTATATAAATTAAGACTTAATAAATTAATAAATTATCATTCTATGTTGGACCTATTTAACATATGACATAAATCGATAAAATAATATTTTTAAAATATGATCTCACTAAAAGCATAAATTAATAATATATATATATATATATATAATTTATATAACTACGAATAAAACCTTGTATCTTTTGTTTTATATTTATAATGGAGCTCATTTATATATTTTCTTAGCACTTCAATATATTTGATAATATTTAGTAAGATTGTGTCTAAAACCACATTTAAATTTTATGAAACTTATTTCATATACCCTAATATATTAAAAACTATAAAAAGTAAAAAATTTAGTTCATGTATATCTGGTAAAATTAAATATTTTCTTATTTTATAAAATATCCTAATTTTGAAATATCTAAAGTTGAATTACTTTTTAATTAATAACTCTATGAATTAATATAATACCTATTATAGTTGGGGCAGACATATATTAGGTCCTAATTTTTAATAGTTAATTTTAATAGGTCCTAATTTTTAATAGTTGAATTGCTTTTTAACTAACCTAATTTTTAGTGTATAATGGTTACCCTTGAAACAGAAATGTCAAACTGATATTTTAATACTGCCTCTTTTCCCATTTATATAGTTAATATATGTGGGTGAAAAAAAAATGTATACTCGGGTGTCATATATCCGTTTCCTACATAGCGTTGGAGAAACAAAATATGGAGTTCTTAAATATAATTTGACATGAACACTATGAGCTCGAAATTCAGCCAAAACGAAATCAATCCAGTTTCAAGTTTTGTCTGATCGTTATTTTCCAAAATCAGCATGACTCAAGTTTATTCGGCTGTTTAATTCAGATCTTATACTATAACAAGATACAAGTAAATTGAATAACAAGTATTTCGATAAAAAAATATATAGATAAGACGTCTGAAGAATATCTCACAATAAAAGTGAGATGAGACAATTAGAGCAGTTGAGAAATTGTTAGGACATCCATGTTGGCATACTCTAAACAGGTCTTTGATGATTAAATTTGATATAAATAATTGTAAGGTAAAAGAAAAACTGAAGAGCAGTTTTTCCATTCTCAATTTTTTTGAGAGACCCAAATATAACTTGTCTTTCAAAACTCATCTTTTAAAAAAGGAATAAAATAAAAAGGAAATTAAATAGTATTATTTGAGAAATCCTTATGTGTTTACCTATGTTGATGCTCTTAGAATTTCCCAAAGAAAAAATATATGAATATTATAATTGTATAATTACATTTTTATTGTATTTTAAAATACTTGAATCATTAGTTTTTTTTTGTGTTTTTAGTTGAATCATTAGTTTTAGTTGAATGAAAGTGTTATTAAGAGTTCTAAGCAGTTCTTTAAATGCTTAATTTTCTAAGTTTTGAAACACTTATATTTTTGTTAAAGGTTGGAATGAAAATTCACTTTGTCAAAAAAAAAAAGTTCTTTAAAGTTCTTGAATCAGAACTCCTCTCCGTTCTTTCTCATACTTTTTAATTGCTTTTTTTTTTCTCGTAACGACATAAACTAAATTAGACATTGATTATCACAGTAGATTAAATTTGTAAAAAGGAACAATCATATGCAGAAAAGATATATAAACCTTTTAGTTTTATTACATCATTATGCACACACACATCTATATGTGTTGGCATCGAGTATAAACATTTTATCGTTTACCGTTTTAATAAAGTCTCCCTCTATGTGACATTCAAAGAAAATGAGAGTTTGAAACAAAATGTGAAAGCCCTAGATGTGTTGATCTTAGCTTCAACGATTTACTCTTTGCCAGGTGCCTTGACCACAGGTCCAACGCAAGCCTTTGGGTTCTGGGTTCCCACAAGCTTAGGGGTGACGTTTGTGCACTCAAAAGTCGGTGGACCATCGGCTCCTTTGTACTCAATGTTAATGTCTCCAATCTCAACGTTCTCACATGGATGTCCTTTGCTGCACAATAGCTTCACTGCGTCCTTGTTCCCTGATGTTCCTGTAATCTTCCTGAAGGTTATGTCCACAAGTTTAATCGTTGATGGTTTCTGCAATATAAACAACCTTGGGGGAATCAGAATCATATGTTTTGTCAAGCCTGACATTAAAAACGTGGCAACCATGAAAGTGTGAACTCTGATATGTAACATGTACCAACATGGAGAATCCATCATGCTACTATATATGTTTGTTGAAAACTTTATATCCAGTATTAGAGAAAAATACTCTGAATACTAGTGGCAAAACCTGGACTCTAATAAAGATACTTACGTTCTTGTTGCATTGGTTCCACGGGCAGTACTCCTGGTCGATGAGGATTGGGTTGCTAACGTTGTTAAGGATGATATTCTCAAAATGAATACCAGCAGCAGTGGTGGCGCAAGCCGCAGATGGCCATGTCTTTATCCTCAGCCCATTGTCAGTTCCAATGAGGGTGCAGTTCATAACCTTAATGTCATTGACATCTTGCTCCCATCCGTACCTTCCAAGGCTTCCAACACTGATTCCATGTCCTGGACCGCAAGTGACTTTCTCAATGAGGAGATTCTTCATCCCATCTCCCACGGAGATGCAGTCATCTCCTGTGGAGATCTTAGTGTTGAGGATCTTGACTCCCTCACACCTGCCCAAATGGATACCGTCAGTGTTGGGGCTTTCAGCAGGAGCGATGATCTTGATGTTATCAAAGGTCATGTTCTTGCCGCTGATAACGTTTAGGTGGAAGTTCTTGGCATCTAATGAGGTTATGTCTTTTATCTCAGCGTTGTCCACGAAGTCAAACCTTACACTCTGCAACAAAAGAATAACATCATATATATATATTGAACTGGTAATAACTCAATTATCTTTCTTAACAAAAAAGCCACTTAAAAAACGTGTATATATATATATTTTAGAAATGCATGTGTCTATAACAAAAACACTTACGATGGGAAGTTTCTTGCACTCAAAAGTTTGGTGGCAGTTATTGGCCTTCCAAGCAGCATTGCCTTCACCATCAAAAGTTCCACCACCATTTAACTTAAACCCATTAATTTTTTCGAAGACGACCCATCTATCTTTTCCCTGGGTAGAGCCACCGTCAGCTTTGACAGTGCCTTGCACGGTGATCTCGATTGGAGCTTTGCATGGACCAGTCATTGCGATCTCACCAAGCTTGAAATCACCTTTTGGGATCAAAACCTGGCTCGGTGCAGGGGCTTGGCATGCCGATGTGAATGCTTTAAGAAGTGCCTGTAACGAATACGTAAGCAAAAAGTAATAAGAGAATTAATAGTTTATAGATATCTCGAGAAGAAGTATATATACTAACCGCAGTAATATCAGATCCTGGAGGACCGCCAACGTTGAACACCTCGGCATTGGCTGAATATCCTAGCAAACATAGAACCAAAATTGTATAAATTCCTAAATATGAACCCATTTTTTTATTTTTATTATTTTTATTTTTATTTTATTTTGTTTTATGAGACTTTAACTACGCATTCGCTGCTTTATATAGTGCCAAGAATGGAGATATTTGAAGGCCCATTTTTTCTCTCAACGTCAGATTATTTTAGATTGTTTGACCTGCGTTCAAGGAGGTATTAGGTTAATTTCAGTTTAAGAAACTAGCGATTTATTATTAGACGAAAGACTTCTTCCACTCTTGCATGTTTAGAGTATTTTTAAAATATTCACTTTTTTGCAGGTTAATCTTTTGTCAATTTATGTATTTACACAGTCTTGAATAGATCTCAAATGGGTTAAGTAAATTATTTACCAATTAATATATATGTATAATAGAAAATAAGGGAGCACCATTTATGAGATGGGCAAGGAATCACATGAGCTAAAACTGATAGTATAATTACCCTCCGGTCTTTCTCAAATTGAGTAATCTTTTCAAAACTTGTCAAAACTAAAAACAAGAAAATTGCAGACATTAGTGGGATATATTCAGAGTGTCACTTTAACATTTTCACATATATTAAAAGTGGTTGAAATACATTTATGTTTTATATTACATTTATTTAATTAATAATATTTAAAATAAATAAAATTATTTATAATATCAGTATACTTTATAATTAATATTAACTTTAAAATTAGTATAAATAACATTAAATTTTTAAAATGATATTATTTTTATAACAAAAAAAAGTTAAATAACGCTTTTGAAAAACAAGGTTAGAGCTGGCAACACAGTCAATATTGGCTGATAAAAAAAATATTCTACCAATATGATAAAAAATTGTATTGTATTTACATATGATAGAATTACAAAACTATATACATATTAGAGCTACAACCTACATAATTTATTAGAGAGTCATTCAATATGTGATGGGAATATAGAAAAGTGTGATTTGAGTGCTTATATATAGGAACTATGGTGATAGTGTGATTTGAGTGATATTTTAATACGTCATTTCAAGCTAAAAGCGGAAATGAAGTGAAGTAAACAATGATTTGAGATTGAATTATCTTTGAAGAAGTTGATGTGAGTGAAGAAGAAGCATTATGTTTGAAGCATTCGGTTGGATTGTAAAAGACGTAAGCTACTTCAAAAACCATATGTCTGAAGGCTATATATAATGCATATATCTTAGGAATATATCACAAATGGACAATAGAACTGTTTATTTGTTCTATTTTAACAAAAATAGTTTGTGAAAAGACTATCAAGACATCATTATGTTTAACTGGATTAGTTTGGTCAGCGATGAATCAGTGTAAAATCATGTAGACAATAACTTGACCTTGTGTGGTGGTGTTGCTTGACTTTTCTGTGCAGGTTTGAGGTTTAATGGTCCGGGAGTGGCGATGTTTCAACCCGGTTTTTGCAATGTTCTATTTGGTTATGGCAGGTCCTAAGCTCGATCCGGCGTTTCTCTTCGAGGATTCGGGTCATGGAGCTTCGTATTTGTCTGATCGAGACGTCTTTGGCGAGGTGTATAGCTCTTGTTGGGGTGGCTTGACTTAAGGTATGGCTGCTTGTGACTTCCTCTTCAATTGTACGTCGTGCGTTCATCGAGATGGAGATTATAGGCTTCGACAAGATCCCGAGTCCCAGCTACCTCAGGCGTCGTCTTGGGAACACCGACAGCCGAGGAAACGAGGTTAAACCCACCAGTCCTAGGGTTAACGACAACGGTTGAGAACGGGAATCGGTTATCTAGGGATTTTAGAATTGTCTAGCGGAATGCGTCGGTTCAGGTGGTTGATGCGAAGCTAGTTTTATGATTTTTGATTCTAGATAAGTTTTTGGTCGAAATCGAGTCTGTAATCGACATTTTATCCCCATTTTAGGTTGACATAATTTATAAAATTTTCGGAAAAAAAAAAAAAAAAAAAAAAGAATGCTGGCCTAATGCTTAGAGATGCGCAGCGCAGCTCGAGATAAGGATTAAAACCTCGAAATGACTTTCTCTTTAAGTTATTTCTAGTGTCTCTGAATCTCTGGTGTTTTGATTAAAGACAAACATAGCGCATAAAAAATATCATTTTATTATTTTTATTTTTAAATGTCATTTTATTTTTAATATAACTTTACATTTTTTTTTGTTAATAACTAATAAATTTATTGTTTAAAATATTTTATTTAATTAATTCCAGTAAATAAAGACCTATTAATATATTTAGTAGTTTTCTGAATCTACATGAAATATATTAAAATGAAACTTTTTACGGATGGAGAAAATAATTAATTGTTAATGAATTGTCTTTTTTATTTGTTTGCATACATTCCCTCTTATCATTATAATAACAAAAAATGATATTTGTATTAGTTCTAGTTCATGGAAAATAATATTGAAGAATCAAATTTGTATTTCTGTCATTGCATAAGAAAAGACTAGTATTATTGGGGAATATAAAAATATAGAAAATAGAAATATTTAAATTTCAATTATATTATTGTCGCGAATCACATGAAATTAACTCGCAATCATGTGCCATTCTATAGCTAATGAGTTTCAAACTTGAAAAGGAATATTATCTCTATTAGATATCCATATCATATATAGGTAAAAAAAAACATATATTTTCTAAACTTTTTTCATCCCACTTTAACCAAAGCGCCTTAACCAGACTGGATGGATGCATGGTGGACAAGCGAGTTTGACTTCAAGAATCTGGTTTAGCTTTTTCAGTGCAAGCAGGTGGTTCCATCTTTCCCTTGACCTTAGGCTTGACGTCAGAACATGCCGAGACAAGTGGTCCCTTTTTACCAGTGTGTACGAAGTCTATGTTAGAGAGAGTAACACCAGTGCAAGGCGCTCCTGGGCTGCAAAGTAGTTTCACAGCCACCTTTGACGCTGATGTGCCCTTAATGTCCCTGTACGTGATATCCGACAACTTCACCTTCGATGGTCCCTGCGCATATATGTGTGATGTGTCAGAGTTTGAGTTTCGTATAGAAACATTCCCTCTCATAACATTACTGGTTATAATACCTCTCATCAAAAAGTGAATATCATGAATCTAAAATAGTATATAAAGTACATATGGTCCCTGCACTTCATGATTATGAAATTGTATTTAAAAATATAGTAAAGATTATAATTAGGTTACATACCCCTTTTTTGCAGTGGCCATGAGGGCAGTACACTTGGTCGATGAGAATGGGTAAGCTAACATTTTCCATCGTGATTTCTTGAAAAAGAATGTTGGAGACGATACCAGGGGGAGATCCAGGCCATGTCTTGATGCGAACACCATTATCGGTGTTCTTGATGACACATCTCCTAATGGTGACTCCTCTAACTGGTTTCTCATTAGGGTACTTACCAAGACTCCCGATGGCAATGCCATGTCCTGGTCCACATTCTACGTTCTCAACTAGAAAATTTTCAGTACCATCTCCAATGGAAATGCAGTCATCTCCGGTTTTAATCTTTGACCGTACCAATCTCACGCCATCTGACCTTCCAATGTGGATACCATCGGTGTTTAGACTCTCCGGAGGTGCATCAATAGCAATATCCTCTAGAGTTAAGTTCTTGCAGTTGATAATATTCATGTGGAAAAGTTTGCTGTTTGTTGATTTTATGTCTTTAATTTTCGAGTTTACTAGACCCGTGATCCGGATGTTCTGTTACCAATACAGATTTACCTAGTTAGTCAATTATATATTCGAATAAAAATAAGATAAATCCCTTAGATAACACAAAGAATTATGACAAAATAACTCGAAAAAAATCTCAAAAATATTATTAACTAACGGACAAAATTGTTAATTTTTTTTTCAAACCCTAGACCATCATTCTAATTTCATCTTCTAAATACTAAATTCCAATCACTAAAATCAAATCTAAATATGAAATATAGTTTTAATTTCTGTATTTTGAATTTTTTTTCTTCTCTTTTGTGTTATTTTGGAATTAAAACATGTTTTGCTTCTATCATATGGTATTTCTCATTAAAAATAGGGCAAATCTCTCAAATAGCCCTTTTTGAAGTTTTTGTCACAAAAATAGCACCTAAAAGAAAAAATGACCAAAATAGACCTTTTTTTTTTTGAAATTTTTAATATTTTTTTAAAAAAATAATTTTTAAATCTCAACTCCAAAACCCCCACCCCATAACTCTAAACCCTAAATTTAGATTAGTTAACCCAAATGTATAAATATATATTTACTTCCTTTAATAAAGTCTATTTTGGTCACTTTTCTCTTTGGGTGCTATTTTTGGGACAAAAACTTTTTTAGGTCCATTTTGGTCTTTATCTCTTAAAAATATGATTCTACATTTTATGTCGAATATGAAAGTTCTTACGATGGGGAGAGTGTTGCATTTTCCAGTTTTAGCACAATCATTGATCTTCCAAGCGTGGGCGCCTTGACCATCAAAAATGGCCCCATGTCCCTTCAAATTGAAATTCTCGAGTTCTTCGAAATTAATCCATCCGCAATGAGGTTTACCAGGAATGGCCTTAGAGGGAGCCTTAAGATTGCCACTCATATCGAAAGTGACGGCACTTTTGCATGGACCCTTGAAGTCTAACGTCTTTACCAAATACTCACCCTTTGGCACTCTAATAGTGCTTGGTGATTTTGCTTCACATACTTTTTTCCATGCATCCGCAAATGCCTATATAACATCGGTTCCACACCATATTGTTACTTAAAACCATATGACAAGAGTGACTAAACGTATAACAATATATAAGATATGGTACGTACCTTACTGTCATCGGTTTTGCCGTCTCCTTTGGCTCCTGAGGCTTTAACATCAATTGATTCACCACTTCCTTTGGATTGTTTATCTTTATCTCCTCCATCTTTCTCGTTTTCTTTGAGCATTTTAGCCCCATTTGCTCTTGTTGTGGCCATAACCACTAGTAAGAATATAAAAAGTATTGTCTTTGCTCGGCGCAAACCCACCATTTTTTTTTATTATCTTAAATTTTATTGATATTTTTGATTTATTTTTATTTTTGTTTTTATCTTCTTTTTTTCTCTTTTTATATCATCTTTTTTTTTTCTCGGGTTTTCTCTGATGAGTCAAGAGTTGGTTTTATAGAGGAGCGAAAGAGTTTGAAAACCACAAACTCAACGTACCTAAAAATAGAATTGATGATTATGAGTAATAATACATAATGAGAGAATTATGCACGACCCTTTTGACTTAGTGCCTTTCTATTTGTGGAGACATATCTGAGGTTCCAAAAAAGATGTCTCATCTAGCGATCCACAATCCGGTTTATATTTTAGTTTCAGTTCGGTCTTAAAAAAGAAAACCAATCAAGTAAAATGTTTTAGTTTCGCTTGGTTTAGTTTTTTTTTTAAAAGTTTGATTTGGTTTTAGATACTAGAATTCCAGCCTCAATAAATAAATATTTTCTCCAACATTGTTTTTTAAAGCTATTATAAATTGTGAGAATTATTGCATAAACAATTTTACTATTGAGATTGATCGTTGACTTGTATCACTTTAATTTTCTTTAATGAATATTCATGTTTTTCTGATTACACACTTCAACTATATGTTTTCCCATTAACCAGTATAGTTGTTAATAAATCACTTTTTACTCAAATAAAATATTTTAAAATATTAAATATCTATCTATTTATATAAAGAAGAGTTTCAACACATTTGGTGCTGCCACATCATCAATTTAGTGAAGTTGGGCACGACACCTGTCCCTTTTCACAATACTATGAGTTTCGTTTACGGTTGTGCTTAACATTTATGGGCTTCATGTTTGGGCTTCCAGCTTTTTCAGAAATTCGAGCCCTAAAGCGACCAAAGACTTATCGTCTTCCTGGACTTCACTGCGAATTTTAGGGTTCATCCTGTTCTTCAATCTCCGACAACATGTAACCCTGTTCTAATCATCCAAAACGTTACGAGTTGGTGATTCATGCCGTAAAATAACATGTAATCCTAATCTGTTTGGCTCATCAACTTCTTCTCCAACCTCTAACCTTCACTGTCTTAGGCTCTGCAAATCTTCTATTCGAAACGGCTACTCTAAGGTTTAACACCAACTAATTATTCCCTCATTTATGTCTTTCAAACCTGAATCCCCATACGTATTCATTAATTAATCTTACACACATTCTCTGCGATTCTCAAATTCTAATACTATAAATAGTGATGCAGAGTACACCCAAGCTCTCCTCACTTATTCGCTTATTTATCTATTTAGCTTTCAAACACATGTGACTAGAACTGTAGCCATTCGGTTAACCAAGCTAACCAGCTTCGTCAAGCTAATGGAGCAAGCGCCGGAGAGCGACTAAACAAACGGCGTTGAGCTGATGGACCAATTGACGAGCAAATCAAGATGGAAAGCCATGGAGCAAGTGACAGAGAGTGTGAAGAGAGAGATAACAAAGGCTATTGCTACAGTTCAAGCTCTCACATGGGAGGTCGATATGCTCTCGGAAAGGGTGAGTTTATAAGAGCTGTAATCTTTTTTTTTTTTAATTTTTTTTTGTATGAAAAGATCAAAAGGGGAATGAAGGATTGTATTTAAGTTGATTTCATTTTGCAAAAAATAGGTTTGTGCTTCCGAAGTTTCTGTAAATGGAGGGATGGAAGTTGCGGTGGAGGAGTCTGACATGACTGCATAGCTTCATCTGTCTGCATCAACTATGTTTACATAATAAGAATGTCAACAACAGTGGTGAACTATATGCATCAGGTATTTATGACTAATGAGTTCTGAGGCTTTCGAATGAGTTGCAATGGTATGATCGGTGACTTTGGTAGATATATATTGGGATTCTCTTAGGTGATCATTTGTTTGTATGAATTATTGGAAAGGCTAAGACTGTTGAGAAATATAGAAAACATAGTTATACAGCAATGGATCCAAATCAATCAGCTAAAGGCTTGCATGCATTTCCCTCTATATATATAGATATGAATTGTCAAGTATTAACCTCAACTTTAAGATTCTCCTTATTTTATTCTCTTAAATGACTGAAGAAGTACGAGGTTTACTTGAAACTCAATCAAGAGTTGAGATCTCCCATCATTCACAACGGTACATTGAGTGATTCATTACACATCTTGAAAAGTAAATTCTTACTCCAAGTCTCCAGCTACTTAACTCTTCTGTCTTTAGGTGAAGAGATAGCCGGGATGGGAGTGGATTAGCTTGAGTAGCTAGAACGTCAAGTAGATACATCACTAAGGCAAATAAGATCCACCAAGGTATACAAAATCTCAAGAAATCATGAGCTTATATTTGATTCTTTGGTCCAAAGAATTTATAACAGTACCAAATCTTGGATTTGTTTTCTAATTGCCAGTTCTGGTTGATGCTTGATCAACTATCTCACTTCAAAACAAAGATACGTAAAAAGCCTCACAATGTTCAATAATCTCAATACAACACTCTCATAATGATTAGTTTACATGAGGAAATGTTACTGGAAACCAACAAAAATCTTGAGGGAAAGGTAGTGCATCAAAATCTTATAGCCCAAGAAATTGAATTCATTTGAGATCTTTCACAACATTATTGTCTTTCTCTCTTTATCTATCTCAGTTGGAGGAATGTGATGCAGCCCTTAATCAATCACAATGGGTAGTTATTCTTCTGCAGATCATTCCCAACATCATCCACAACAACAACATCAAAGCAAGAGTCTTATCAAGTGAACGTTCTGAGTCAAGAAACGGGTTTCTTCAGGCCTTTACTAGGCAATGTAGCATTGCAGAGGAGGTATGAAGACCCAATGAATTGACCTTTTATGGTCCGCGGTTTCAGTAAAGCCCATCAAAAAGTCATGTTCCTTGCATCGAGCTACATGATTGACAAATCCTTGATGTTCGAAGAGGAAGAGGAATAGATATACGTTACTCGCAAATCAGTCGTAGTTAAAAAAAAATACATATGCAGTTGACAAAAAAAAATATAGACGCAACACTAGAGGCGATATTTAAACGTCACTACAAAAATATGTACGCAGTTGGAGACTCAAATAAAAACAGCATTTGTAAATCACCACGACACCAAAACAATGAACTAAGCCAACAGCTACTTAACTGCTGCCAAATAATCATCCTATCTTTTGTCGGATATGGATGAAGATAATAAAATTCAAAAACTTCCTAAAATAGCACTATTGCCATATCATTACAAATACAAAACTCCCCAAAACTAAATGCTTTCTATAAAGCCAACCAAGGAAATATAATTTGATAAAAAACAAATATAATCATTTTAAATAAATGATATAAGGATGGGGTAAAGAACATGTAATTAACAAAATTGATCATTAACCTTCCAAATCTAGAAACAAGCAGAACAAAATAACAACCCAAATGGGAGATACAAAACCCAAAAAATGCAAAAGTTGGCTCACTTATAGGTTGAATAGAATGAAAAAAAACTCTAAAAAATCATGATATAACAAAATGAAAAATGACTCAAGCTTAGAGAAAAACTTTAGTAAAAACAAGATTCACAAAAACGGTGAAAAACACACGAACAATTTTCTTTTGTCAACACGCCAACAGTTTATTCTCATATTCAAAACAAAATAGTATCTTGAATCTATTTCAAATAACGTATACGAAAAAAATATCAATGACATACAAGATAAAAATGCATCTCCACTAAATTAAAAACTCATATAGGGAGAAAAGGATGATAATAAAAAATTACAATATTTCTGAACATATTTAACAGCAAATAAAAACTA
This sequence comes from Moricandia moricandioides, assembly GCA_905132885.1. Taxonomy (NCBI): domain Eukaryota; kingdom Viridiplantae; phylum Streptophyta; class Magnoliopsida; order Brassicales; family Brassicaceae; genus Moricandia; species Moricandia moricandioides. The sequence continues at coordinate 115,178 of CAJHQQ010000191.1, read as the reverse complement.
AAACATATATAATAAAGCAAACCGAATTTTCTTAAACACAATATGTTATATGCCGGCAACCACTTAATAAAACACACAATTATGAAAACCAAACATAATACATACTCTTTTTATGCCAAAACATTCTTAAACAACCAGAAACATTATTATACATTTCTCTTGCAAATTGTAACATAAGATAAATGTAATAAAAATATATAATACATACGCGTATCGCGGACCGACCTAGTATATTTATAAATAAATGGTAGGGGATTGGTGAAATTAACTAGGTCCAATAAGTAAAAATGTACTAATGGGCTTAGCGTGGGCTAAACAGTTTGATTCTAGACCTGTATAAGAGAAACCCTAAAAGAAAGGCAAGACACACCACAATGGAGAGCGGCGATATTGTCGGAATCGGAGATTACGACGTTGAAACGAAGAGGGAGAAGCTGAAATCTTTGCTCTCTCAACTACTCGCCGATCCGATTCTCGCCGACGTTCCGAAGAATCCAACACTTTCAGATGTCGTCACTCTGGTCAGCCTTGAAAAGGGAAGCGCTATGCGACTCTCCATCGTCAAACTCGACGGCTCCTCCTTGGGTATATATACTACTTCACATGGGCATTTCGTCGAACGAGTGGTGTGCATTGTAGATTTACGTTTGTGTTTCTTCTTATTGGCAGATGTGGCGGTCATGAATTCAGCTACTTTGAAGGATCTGAAGCTTTTGATTAAGAAGAAAGTTAATGAGATGGAGCAAGCAAACATGGGTCATCGCCATATCTCTTGGTAAAGCTCTCACCTCTTTTTTTATCTTGTCGGAAAAGAGAAACCTTTGTTATTACAAGTGTTTTGTTTGGGAATGTACAGGAAGCATGTATGGTCAAACTTTTGTCTTTCGTGTAATAACGAGAAGTTGCTTGATGATGACGCCGTTCTTCAGGATGTTGGAGTCCGGAACAATTTTCAGGTTCACCTCTAAGATAATCTCATGTCCCATGTCTTTTCAATAAGTGTTAATCTGGCTCTGTTGTTGTACTATGTTCAAAGTACTTGTCTTTAACCTTGTTTTGATTGGTCATCAGATAGCCTTTGTTCCATATGTGATGAAGAAGGGTCCGGGAAGACACTCAAAGAGGAAGAAGCATCGTCTCTTTCGTTCACTCCACAAGACTTGTTAGATAGTGTCGGTAGGTTTTCGGCCAAATATAGTTATGGCATTCAACACTTGAGCTAAAAAAGATACATTTCAAAAGCGACTATGGTTTCAATTTGTTTTTTTTTTTGAGACGTTAGGTCTGATATGTTTTGAGACGTTATACCAAGATTCCCTGTGATGAAAGTTTTAGTAATCTGGAACGATGAGAAAATGGGGCTCCCTCTTGGCAACTTACCATGGAGGTTTTAGAGGAACCATTGCTGTAGATTCTTGGCAATTTCTGAGGGTTTCTTCGCCGCCCATTACAATGAGCATTGATTCTTTCTTTTAACTGATTCTTGAGATCCGTTGATATTGAACTAGACATCTTTTCCGTTTTATGTTTCTATTAGGTACTTTGATTACTCAGTTTGTTACTATTGCAGTTGGTGGATTCTGATCAGGTTGTCAAGCATCATTAGGTCATCTCCACTCGAAGTGGCTGTTGCCTATGCATCAGCATGCCGCATACACAAGCAGAGTAAAGAAAAAGAAGTGTAAGCGACAACTGATGATCTAGAAAACCGTATCCTCGTGATGCCATTAACAGGTGGTGGGATTGATCTTCTTTGGACTTGGGAGGAAGTTGGTTTACCTGTTAATAGTCCAGTCTAATACGGTTCAGTGCTAAACACATGCATGTCAGTTACAAAATAACTGGTCGCAGTGTGCATAACAGAACATCAATGGTGTTAGTTTCATTACTAATCCGGTTCAGTAGTAACAGATCATAAATTGTTTTATCAATTAATAATCCGGTTTAGTGTTAAACTCTGTATATATCGCTTACTAATGATAAGCTATAGTTTTGTTGGTTACAGTGTTAATAACACAACATAAAGTAATTCAATATTCAGCTACCGGATGAGAGATCATGAAGTCGCCTCTCGGGATCCCAATCTTGATCTATAACACACGTTTCATTAAGACCACAGTCAAAGTAATTACAGTACGAATTATACTCCATTTAAGTTGGTGAACTGTATGCAGTTGATAACTCACTATGGACATGCATGTGTTCTCATTATGGCACACTTGGTCAATGTAGTTAGGTCATATGTTACAAACTTCTCCATTCTTCCTCACCTAATGTTGATATAGAATTATAGATGATCATAAACCAAAAAAAAAATTAATTGAATAGATCTGTGTTTTCAGGCTCAGAGTTATAAAATCTAAAGTATTCAATAATCCTTGCATTGTATTGTAGTATGTCATAACGAGATGGTTATGGTTTCTGACGCCAAATAAATGTAGTAGAAAGGTAGTAGCAACTGTAAATGAAGAGAATAAATTGTCGTATACATCAAGATTTTTTAAAAACTAGGGTTGAAAACTGGACAGTAAACTTCAAAGTAAACAAAGTATCACTTGCAAAACCTTGTCTCATTCATTATACTGTACCATTAACATATACGGTGTATGATATGTCCGGACCACTCTTTGAAAATTCTCTATAGATTGGGATGCACCCTAAAGAATCTAGGCCAATCACGTAATTGATGATGGCGAATTTGATTCTTGTTTTTTTTTAAAAGTTTCTCAAAGTCAACACATTAAGAATAGACATTTGTCTTGAATTGCGTAAATTTTAAAACGAGAAACATATATGGGTCTACGAATGTCAATTCACCGATGCTACATCATATAATTACAGCCTAAAAACAACAAAATAATACTATAGTAGAATTGTTTTTGGGGAAAAACCAAAGTGGTGGGAAACTTGTGCACCTCTTACTAAAATCTTTACTTTATAGCCTTTGAAGAACACTCACGGCACAACTGCCCCCACCATCCATTTCGTTTTTACTTTCTCATTTCTCTATTGTTAATTAGAAAAGCAACAATTATTTAATTAACATTTTTAATATTATATATTCATGAAGCTATTTTGAATATTTTAAACTCAAGAGTGTTCAAGTTGGTGCATAATGAAACCGAGAGAAATTTATTTACATTCACACTGCACTTTCTAAGTTGTGATTCTACACCAACTTGTTATGAACTTGTCTTAGAGTAACCATTGGTTGATGTATTAGAGCATCTGCAACCAAAGCACCCCACTAGGGATGCTTATTTTTCTTTTCTGATTTAAAAAAAAAAAGAAAAAAAAAGAAAAGTAGACCAATCACGGGTCGCCACGTGTCAGTGAAACCTGTGAACAGTACAAAAACCAAAGAAAATAGGGTACTTATTTGAGAGTTTTAAAAATTGGTTTTTGGAGGTGCTAGTGGGCCCCACCCCTTAAGTATCCCCTAAGCAACCCGGTTGCGGGTGCTCTTAAGGGCGTGATTATTATTGGTAATATTCTAAGGGAGTTTCTTATCAAAATATTAATACTTGATGTATGAAGTGTGAACACAAGTTGACAAAGAAAAAAGTGTGAACACGAAGTTTTATTATACTTTAGTGGTGAATTTTTAAAAGCTTGAGAAACATTTTTGATATTCTTTTTTTTTTATTTCTTATGAAATGAATTTTTGGAAATTTTAGGTTATTCTCACACCAAAGTTTCTCGAACAAAAAAATCTAAATACGAATTTCTTAAGTTTTTTAAAAGAATCAATAATAAAATATTAATATAAAATCATGTATTCACACTAAAATAATAAAATATTAATATAATAGTTGATGAAAAAACCCATTTCAAGACCAAAATTAATGCTCTGATAATTTTGTTTAACTTTTAGGTGATCTTTGAATATTACTAATTCAAATCAACTTATCTATAATACAAGCGTAGACAATTACAATTCAGTATGGATTTGAAACTGTAATCATAAACTCTCTTTGGATGTATAAATTATAAATCTCTTGATCCAAACTTTTCGTCTAACTTATGTCTCAACAAAGAATTTTGATCTAAATGCTTATATCACCCATTAATTAACTTATATAAAATCCACATAACATATCTATTATATTAAGAGAAATTGTTAAAAATACCATAAGTTATTCATTATTTTTTTAAAATATCTTCAGTTAAAAATATATTAACATTTTAGTGATTATTGTTTAGGATTTAGCGTTAAAGAGGTAATGTTGAATTTCTAAACTTAAAAAAAATGATTATGTATATTTTCATTTAAATTTAGATATTTTTGAAAATAATTATTCATTAATGATAAATCTAAAGAATGATATTAAATTTGTGGTAAAAATGAAATTTCTTCATATATTAATAGAAAAAAGAAGAGTTTAATATGAATATGATCTACATCACACACAAACTTTCCAACTCCAATTAAGACTTCTGTATTTTCATCTTTTTTTTTTATCAACGTGTATTTTCATATCTCAACGTTAAAGAAAAAGCACTAAACTAGAGACTGAAAAATATACAAATCTATTAAATAAAAAAGGTATGGCTAGTAAACAATTCGATTTACTGTTAGACCTTTAAAAAAAACTTAGATGATAAAAAGTAAAAGGAAAGAGAGGACTTCTGAATGAGTTGGCAACTTCAGTTTTTGTTGTTATTATTAAAGTCTTTAAAGTAAACCTAATTTAAAAAAAAAAACGTAAGTGTTGCTCTGTCATCATCATCACACTTTCCCCTCCCTTTTGTTTTCTTCTTCGTTTTCTTTATTCTCTTTTGACAATCCTGTAACTCCAAATCTCATCCTACGGTCTACAAAATTTATAACTTTTCCACGATAGAATTATTATTATTATGTGATGCCCATTCAACGTAACGCCTCCTTAGTTTCCTCATCATCTTCTTCTCCTCTCTCTCTCTCTTTCTCCATCTCAATATATCAAACTCTTTGCTTCTGTTTCTCTCTTTCATCCATGGCTTCAGAGAACAGTCTCAAGAAGAGAAAGATCACCACCGTGGACGACGGGGGAGGACTTTTAGAATCCCTTCCCGGAGATATTCTCACTGACATCTTCTCTCGCCTTCCCATCTCCTCTTTAGCTAAACTTATGTTCGTTTGCAGATCTTGGAGATCCATCTTGAGGACACAACACGGTCTTGTCTCTTCTTCTTGTTCCGACAAGAAGCCATGTCTTCTACTTCACTGCGATTCACCAATACGCAACGGTCTCCACTTCTTGGACTTATCAGAAGAAGAGAAACGTATCAAGACCAAGAAATTCACCTTAAGATTCGCATCTTCCATGCCTGAGTTCGACGTGGTAGGTTCTTGTAACGGTTTGCTCTGTTTGTCTGATTCTCTTTACAACGATTCTCTCTACCTCTACAACCCTTTCACTACAAACTCCTTAGAGCTTCCTGAATGTTCCAACAAGTACCATGATCAAGAACTCGTCTTCGGCTTTGGCTTCCATCAGAAGACAAAGGAATACAAAGTTGTGAAGATTGTTTACTTCAGAGGTAGTAGTAGTAGCAGTAGCTACAGAGGTCGTGGTCGGATCCAATACAAACAATCAGAGGTTCAGGTCTTAACCTTACCAACAAGAAGAGATCAATCATTGTCTTGGAGAAGCTTAGGAAAAGCTCCTTATAAGTTTATGAAACGTCCCACGGAGGCTTTGGTCAACGGGAGGTTACATTTTGTGACAAGGCCTCGTAGGCACGTGCCTGATCGTAAGTTTGTATCATTTGATCTTGAAGATGAAGAGTTTAGAGAGATCCCTAAACCAGATTGTGGTGGGCTAAACCGGATCAACCATAGGCTAGTGAACCTTAAAGGGTGTCTTTGTGCGGTTGTTTATGGAAACTATGGGAAGTTAGATATATGGGTTATGAAGAGTTATGGAGTTAAGGAGTCTTGGGGCAAAGAGTATAGCATTGGGACTTACGTGCCAAAGGGGCTAAAGCAGAATTTGGACCGACCAATGTGGATTTGGAAGAACGCTGAGAATGGTAAAGTGGTTAGGGTTTTGTGTGTGTTGGAGAATGGAGAGATCTTGTTGGAGTATAAGAGTAGGGTTCTTGTGACATATGATCCAAAGTTGGGTAAGTTTAAAGATCTTGTTGTTCATGGTATGCCTAATTGGTTTCACACTGTTGTTCATGTTGGAACATTGTCTTGGCTTGATACACCACTTGGTTTATGAAACTTTTTTCAAAGAAAATTCTTCATTTTTATTTATATATATATATCATATATATAATATTCCTTTTATATAAAGTCTTAAGTAATTGGATAATTGTTTTTTTTTTCGTGATATGTTGTAAATTCTTGAATCATCTTCTTGCCTCCTTCCAGTTTATTTATTTGTTTCTAGTGAACTTATTTCATGTTTTCTCCTCTCTTTTTTTTTGTTTCATGTAGATATGATTCATAAGCTACCGGTAAATGTTTCTTGTAATATATATGAAGATATATTTGTTCCATTCAGTTTTATCGCTTTTTATCTTGTGACATTTTATCATCTTGGCAAATGGCAATGCCTTTTACTATATGATTTTATACTAAATTTGGTTTAATATGCTTAAATGCAACAAAGAGTTACAATTTTAAAATTAAAGTTTACAATTAAGTAACATACATTTAAACATATCAGAATGTGAAACCTTTGTTGCGGAAATGGTTAATTAACTGACGTTCCACCACACTACCACAGCCAAGAAAGTCTTGTTTTTATCATGATTTTCGTTCATTCTAATCTCTAAACTTTTGAGTTGGTCTAACAGGCCTTTACTATATATTATATGTTATCTGATATATTCATATAAATTGTTTAACTGTACTCGACCACCAAGCCATCCAGGAAAAGAATCTCGTAGCATATACTTAGATCCATGGAGTTCAAAACAAGAAAATAAAAGGGACGACGATAAAAAGCAAAATTTTAAAGAACTCTCACAAAAGAGGCTTTCGCAAATCACGCAAACCATATTATTTCACTATAAAGAAAAACCTGTGCGTATATAAATATAGATAGCTATAGTGATCCTCGATCTATATATATTAAACCCATGTGGAAAGATTCCTTACCGTCTGTAAATAAAATGAAAACTCTATACATCTTAAGATCTAAACATCATAGTTTATAAGAATAAAAAGGATCTAGAACTTTCTTTGTAGAATTATCTTCATGATGTCGGAATTATTACATTTTTTTTTGGGGCAGATGATGGCTAACTTAATTAAATGTATCATATCAAGTTACAATGTCAACGACCGAAAATAATTTGCACATCGTGCTTTCCTTAAAGGTTATCAGGAAATTATTACCGTTGGATAAACTTATATCATATTTTGATACACATGAAACGGATTGCTCAGATTTGGTAGACATTATTGAGAACGTAATTAACCATCCTTTAGACCATATTACTATGCCTAAGTTAAAGATAGTAAGAGGTACATAGTCTAAAACTACTGCATGCATGCATGGTTTTAGTTTGGGGGTAAAGATAGCAAGAGTTAGAAAAAACGTGTGTAAAAAATATGTTAACCACGTTAATAAGCTGAATATTGTCCTAATAATAATGAAATACAAAGGTGTTAAAAAACATAAAACTGAAAGTGACAATCTCTATTTCAATATATCTTCTATCAAATCACATGACCGAAAAACAAATTTGAATGAATCAAATAGGATTTTGTAATTGGTTTTTTAGGGTTTGATTAGTATTTCATCTCCTGCCACTAGTTTCCAATACCAAACCGGATGAAACCGAACCGGCTAATATAACCCGTGCATCGATTAAGAAAGACTTTTTAACTCGGACGAATAATATAATTCCAAGTGTCCGAACAAACATAACTATGTCTTGTCGTGGCTCGAGGCTCATCTCCTCGGCGCGTGGGAAGAAGTACAATCATACTTTTGTCGGAATTATCGGTAATGACTCTCCACGATCTCTCTTTCTCTCTCTTATAACTCGGATCACCACATGACTCCATCTCCTTCCTTCCCGTTAACACAGAACCAAGATCCCTAAAGTTTTTCACTCAACCTCACATTGTCTCATCTCTCCTCGATTAGATCTCCCCTCCCCCCAAAAAGGCAAAGGCTTTGAGGGATTTGATTGATGTCTTTGGTATCTGGAGCTGTATCGAGTTCCAGGGACATGGGAGGAGACGACGAAAGCACGTCCAGAACGCATCATCACGATGGCACCGACGACGAGGGTGTTGAGTCCTTGGGGAGGCAGATGAGCGAGTCTTCTATCTGCGCTACAGAGGAAGAAGAAGAAGACGATGATTCCAAGTTGCATTTGGGTCCTCAGTACACTATCAAGGAGCATCTCGAGAAGGATAAAGTTGCTTCCTTTTTCCTTTTTTTTTAGGAAAAAATAGCATTTTGAAGAGTTCTCCTGATGAATCTGAATAATATAGGATGATGAGAGTCTGAGGAAGTGGAAGGAACAGCTTCTTGGAAGTGTTGATGTCACCAACATTGGAGGTCTGTATAAAAAAACTGCAAAGTTTACATGATTCTTATGGCATTAAGACTCTTGTTAGATCATTGTGTTTGTTTGCTGTCTCTGTGATTCATGTGAATAGTTGGGATCATACTCTGGATCTGAACACCATCATCTATGTTTACGTCCTTGCTTGGTTATACATTTTGTTGAGTGACCTTGCTTGGATCATACATTTTGGATTCTACAGTTATTGGAGTTATAGAATCTGTCTCTTTCATATATGCAGAGACTCTTGACCCTGAAGTGAGGATCATTAGCCTCGCTATCTTATCCCCTGGAAGACCCGACATTGTTCTTATGGTTCCGGAGAATGGGAATCCAAAGGGAATGTGGTTTACTTTGAAAGAAGGGAGCAAGTACAACTTGAAATTCACGTTTCAAGTTAACAACAACATTGTCTCTGGTCTTAGGTACACCAATACAGTTTGGAAGACCGGTGTTAAAGGTATAAAACATGAGTTTGTCTTAGATTATCCTCATTGTTTAAAGAGACAATTGAATGTGATACAGTGCCCTTTTATTATTATTATGCGGATTCAGTGGACAGAACAAAGGAAATGCTTGGAACATTTAGTCCTCAGTTGGAGGAATACAACCACGTGATGCCTGAAGAGACCACTCCTTCTGGCTTGTTTGCTCGTGGATCATATTCTGCAAGAACTAAGGTCAGATAATAATGACAGACAGTCATTCAGAATCTAAGTAACTCTCTGATAGATAGATAGATAGACATTCTTTGGTGTTGATACTTAAAAAGATACATGTCTTGTTTCAGTTTCTTGATGATGATAATAAGTGCTACTTGGAGATCAACTACAGCTTCGACATCCGTAAAGAATGGCCTGCGGTTTGAAACTCGATAACAAGTTCTTGAGATGATGATGTGTTTGTCTGTCAGTAGAAGCTGTGTTTGTTTCACTCCTTTTTTCATCGTTGGATATATTATTGTGAATCGTTTTTTTATCGTAGAACAAGAGCGACATTTACTTCTTTCCTCTTTGATCTTGATTTTTCGTTCAGTTATGTAGTTGGAAAGACGAGTTTGTTCTCAAGTCTATTTCCTTTTCTGATCAAATTCTCAAAGTCTATTTCTTCTTCCGCTTCTTAACATGGATTTGTGTCAGATTGTGAGATGTATAAATGATTAATTATATCAGTCAAAAGCTGAAGAGATGAAAGTTGAACTGATGCTAAGTTTTTTTTCTAGTATAAAATATAAATTTGAATAAAAGATGAAGTCTTATCCTCATGGCTCATATCATATAATATCACTTGCATTACATATTATATATTTGAAGAAAATAGTATTGAGAAGAACACTTTGCTATAAAGCAAGATCACAATTGGTTAATATCAAAAGAGGCAAGAACACCTCTTTGGAAACTGAAGAAACTTTGACATTTACCATCTCAGGAAATGGATCATCTTGGTCTTTTGTTTTGCTCTCAAAGTAAGAAAAAAATAAATCCTATTTATATACTTGAACAGAGGAAAACAAGAGGGGTAAGTTAATAATAAAACCATTGGACTCCCTCCTTGTTGTACACTTCTATGCCTCATCTTTTTTCGACCAACTTTTATGTGTACTTACCACTTTCTTTAAGAGAGTTGAGTCTCCGTAGTCTCTGGTCAAGTTCTGCCATCACCGCAGGTTCCTGCTTCTTCCTCTGCTTAGATATTGTGTTGGTTGTCATGGATCCGATTTTCTCAAACGCCACCTAAACAAAGATGATATCAAATGAGTCTTGAACATGTGAACTACTTTCCTTTTCTTTTAGGATTAGGGATATGGCTTTACCGTTAGTAACTCATCAGGGTCAAAGAGCTGGTGCGAGGTTGTCTGTATTATGTTTATTACATCACCCACCTGGTGTGTCATAAGCAGCTCGTTTTCTTTCATCTACAAACAAAGGAGAGATTTGTGAAATGACATATAACAACTTGAAGAGAAAAAAAAACTAAAGGAAGAAAAGTAGTAAGAACCTTGAATATGGCCAAAGCTGCATGGAAAAGAACCTTTGCTCCTTCATAGAAAAGTACATCCCAAACTCGTAGAGTTGTCTGCAAACAGAAGTTCTCTATGTAACTAACATAAGCAAGCCAAAGAATCCAATATAGTGTTTTGTTTTTTCTAAGAACCTCAGAAGGCAAGCTTTTTGAAAAGAGACATAGAAACCACTCTGTGGCTACAAGGGAAACATCAAATCCCATATCGTCAAGATGAGTAGCTATTCTGCAAAAAAAAGGTAACGTGTTTTCTTTTCCATGCGTGGTTTTCTTGATCAAACAGCAAGACAATCAAACAAACAATCAATAAAGACATACCGAGGACACTTTTGGGCGAGCAAATCTTTGAAAACACGCTGCTCAACATGGCATCCAGACAAGTTGGTTGTGTAGCAGTCCCGGACTAATACGTTTTCCAAAAGAACTGCTAGCATCCAGAACGCGTCTTCTTCTGTCTTCATCACAAGCAATAGTAACGCCGCAACATAGTTTAGTCCCTGCAACAACAACAACATTGACTAAAGATTACAAAACTCATTTGAATAGAGACAATGGAGAACATGATTAGTGTGTACCTGACAATAACCAACATCAGAGTCGCGAAAGGAATACCCAACAAGCACACGTCGTAGAGCAGCATGGCCCTCTGGAGTGTCCAACCATGGATGGCCCGGGAAAGTCCGTGGCAGATCCTGCAAGCGTGGAAGGCAAATCATGAAAAGATCCGAGGAGGTTGTGTTATAGTATCACATAGTCTCAAATGACCATCAATCAAACAGTGATAACAGAAGAAAGGCACTGCTATAAGTTGACTAAACACAAGAATGAACAACGGATCTAGAACAATCCTAAAACAAAGGATTCAATTAAAATATTTGAAAACAAAACCACACTTATTGGTTTCCTGCAGCCAACATCAAAATCCTAAATTACTGAAAAACACATTCTAAGAGGCAAATAATGTCAGCATCAGGGGAGGTTGAAATCAACTATTCATAGCACATAACATATGAAGTGATCTTCTATGACTATCACACAATACTAGTACAAGAGATAGGCTTTGGCAGAGACAGTAGGCTCTTACTTCACCTGAACACAAGAATGAACATCAGATTCAAACCAACAGACCAAACCAATCCCAAATTCCCTGAAAATACTAAGTTGTCTGAAGAACAACAAACCCAACAAAAAAAACCGAGACTTTGGGTAAGACCAAACTCACATGATCAATCTGCCGCGTAGCCGGCGTGACCTTCCCATCAACAGCCTTGGTCAAATCACTGTAATAACTCTCCGGAACAGTAGACTTCTTCTTAGCAGCACCGGAAAGAGAGAACCAAACCTTAGGCCTTAGCACCGGAGGGATCCCTTTCCTAATCAACCTCTTCAACGTAATCGCATTCGTCAAAGTCGAGATCTTTAGAGACGTCTTCAAAGCTATACCATCACCGATCAATAAAATATCAGGCTGAAGATACCAGTTAGCTCCTTTGCTAGCTTCAAGAGCCCACCAAACTCTCCCTTGGTTCCTCACTTTCTCTCTGACTTCGTTTAACACGTTGACGTCGTCCACGTTTCCTTCCACCGTGAAGCCGTACAGGTCCTGGAATTTCACGACGATGTTGGCTCGTCGTGCGTGGATGCTGGGGCGGAGAATCGGAATCTGAGATTGTAGCTCCATGGTTAAGTCTCTTTTGCTTTGGATCCCAAACATCCTCGGATATTGTCTGATTTTTTTTCGTCAAGTTCAGACCAAGCACATGACGGTGTCAAGAAAGAAAAACAGAGGATGCTACAGAGAAATGTAAAGGAAGCTCCTTTCTTGGATTTAAAATCTTATTAAAAAGTTGTAACCTTTCAATATTTTAAATGTTGTCACGTTCTGCAAACGTTATCTCTCTCTAATCTTCTCCTCTATGAAGTCAAATAAATTTGTTTTTTTTTTGTAAATTAAAAAAAAATTCAGAAGCAAAAGATGAAGAAGAAGCCGAAAACAAATGATTTCCCTCACCACCCTCTTGTGAAAACACAGTAACACTAAAAATGGAAAATAAAAGAAAATCCAGAGGAGCTTTCCCGTGTCTCACGGTGTTTTTGAGAAGAGAATATGACTGAGAAGAGAGGTGTATGAAAGGGAGAGGTTATCTAGAGTCTAACACTATTATATACACATATACTAGTACATTACCTTTATTCAAGTTTTGAACTTAGAGCCGTGCATGCGTTTTAACAACTTTTAAAACTTTGCTTTGGTTATTAACATTTTTTGAAACTTCAAGACGGCAAAAACGTGCTCAAGTGTTATGTAGCTATCTTGTATATTGAATTTACAATTAAGGTGTTGGCTCATATGATAATGACACGTACATTTTTCTACGATATGATTTAATATATAAGGTTATTGGATTATATTCGGGAAAATCGCATAAAAAACCTTGAAAGTGGCACACACTGACACTTTAAACCTTGAACTTTTTCGACTATCACTTTAAACCTTCAAAGTGACATTTGTATCACAAAAAACCTTCAACTTGGCTTACTTGTTCATCAAGTAAAAAGTTGACCTGTTCAACAGGTAAAAGTGATGATGTGTAGGTTTTTTTCTGAAAAATAATAATTATTTAATTAATAAAATAAATAAAAGTTCTGAAAATTAAATATAAAATCAGAAAACTAACATTCAGAAAATTAAATAAAATTCAGAAAACTAAAATAAACATTTAGAAAATTAAATAAAATTCAGAAAATAAAAATAAAATAGAAAATAAAACAAAATTTCAAAAATAAATTAGATTAAAGTAAAATACAGAAAATTAAATGAAAATTGAGAAATTAAAAGAAAATTAAAGAAAAAGCACAAAATTCAAAAAAAAATGCCAAATAGATTTTTTTATTACAAGATTTTTTTAAAATAGATTTATCATCGTTGACAATAACAATTTCAAAGATATCACTGATGATGATGGATAACCATTAACAATGACGTTTTTGACATATCTTTAATGATAATTTTCGACATTATCGTTAAAAATGATGGTAGATATGTCAATAACGATATTTTCGATAACCATCATTTAAAACAGTAGATATGTCAAGGTTTTTTAAATGATTGATAATGTCAAAGTTTTTAATGATGATGTCGAAAATTATCGTTAGAGATATGTCAATGATCAAACTATCGTTAGAGATATGTTAAAAACGTCACTGTTAATGATTATGTGAGAAACCACTTTCATCACCAGTGATATGTTTGAAATTGTTATTGTCACAATGATATGTTTGTTTTATTTAAAATAATCTTGTAATTTAAAGTAGAATATTATTTTTATTTATTTTTAATTTTGTGATTTTTTCTTTAACTTTTGTTTAATTTTCTAATTTTTGTTTCATTTTCTGTATTTTAATTTAATATTTTTGATTTTTTGAATTTTTTTGAAATTTTTTAATTTTTATTTTTGTGATTTTTTTTATTTTTTAATTTTATTTGAGTTTTTTTCATTTTCATTTTAATTTTTTGGTTGTTTTTTTATTTTTTTATTTATTTTATTAATTAAATTATTATTATTTTTCGAAAAAACCTACACATCATCACTTTTACCTGTTTAACAGGTCAACTTTTTACTTGATGAACAAGTAAGCCAAGTTGAAGGTTTTTTGTGATACAAATGTCACTTTGAAGGTTTAAAGTGATAGTCGAAAAAGTTCAAGGTTTAAAGTGTCAGTGGATGCCACTTTCAAGGTTTTTTATGCGATTTTCCCGATTATATTCTCTCATCGGTGGATACTATTTTTTCTTCTTCAGATTTGCTTTAAAGATACGTGAGTCCACGACTCCAACTAACATTCAATGCTTGCGTTTCAAAGGATCAAACGCAAGACTCTTGGACCTTTAACAACTGTTCTTCTCTCGGCCAAGTTCATCAACAACGCATTAATCCAGTTTTATGTGTTAACTATTAGAGAGACATTGTTTTCAATTCTACCTTTGTGTGTTTCAGGCTGTTTAGAGCACTTGGAGCAACGAGAGAACAGTTGTTCAAGGTCCAAGAGTCTTGCGTTTATGGGCATCTAAGAGAGGTAACATGGACCATTCAGGTACACTCTTAAGGCAAAGTGTTTAATTAATCTTACAGAGTCACAACGCTTATGAAGGACACAAGAAGCTTATAACATCAAACGAAAGGCATATGCTCCCATATTCTTCGAACAATTCAATGACGGAAAACAGAGTTTGAGAAGATGATAAAGAAACTACACAGGCAATCTCTAGGACAGCCAGAACTATAAGTATAAGCTGGAAGAGATGTTACAAAGTATCCTGTCCCTGACTCCTAAGTGTATGTGCAAAGATTATCTTTAATATGCTCTTATTACTCCACTTTCTATGCTTTATGTTGAAACTAAGAAAATACTTGTAACACGATTTTTTCATTGACATAAGAAAGAAAATATCAAAACCCAAGTGATACTGATTCACCAAAAAAAATTATTAAATAAAAAGCTCAATGTCTTTCAGCAAAGAAACAAATCTTTCACCAGGAAACTTTGCAAGGCACACCAAACTTAAAAAAGCTTATTTGCCACAGTGTATCAAACTGCCCGCACCCAGGAAAAGCCCAAAAACTGCTGCACTTCCCATAGTTGTTTGCCCTATGTACCTTATCTTCATAAGTCCAGGGACCTGCAGGAATAAAAGATCATCAAGCAGTGATCCATTATGAATCACCTACACGGTTTAATTTGAATGAGACTGTTTTCACAACTACTTATGCATATAGTGACAAGAGCATCATTAGCATTACTAGACTCTAACCTAAAGCGCCCAGACTTGGAATCAATCATCCTCTCAAGCTCACAATTCACAAATAAACACAACAACAAGAACAAATCAAATCATGACTGAGGCGTTTCACAGAACAGTTGCTTAAAGTTCTCTACAATAGTGACGACATAGATGCATAAGTCAATTAGTTAATGTCTGAACGTGAAGACACACATAAAGACTGAGCTGTCCAGTGAGTATGGATCAGAATGTCGTTAAAGATTGTTCATTTCACAAAAAGAAGCAGCTTAAGAAAAGTCGTTGCCTTGAATCTAATCGCCTCGTAAGTTCCATAGACAGCACCTGAGATTCAATTCACACAAAGGCGATGTATTGTCAAAATAGGGATTTAGGGTTTTTTTTTCCAGAGTGGAAAAGAAATTGGAAAAGTTTACCTACAGCGCCGCCAACAGCGCCGCCGACGGCAACTCCGGCAGCGATTTTGGCTAAACAACTATCTTTCGCCATCTTGCGGTGGTTGAACTCGCCCGCCGCTCTTATGGTTTTTTTTTGGGAAAATCGCATAAAAAACCTTGAAAGTGGCATCCACTGACACTTTAAACCTTGAACTTTTTCGACTATCACTTTAAACCTTCAAATTGGCATTTGTATCACAAAAAACCTTCAACTTGGCTTACTTGTTCATCAAGTAAAAAGTTGACCTGTCCAACAGGTAAAAGTGATGATGTGTAGGTTTTTTCCGAAAAATAATAATTATTTAACTAAAAATAAATTAAAAAAAAATCGAAAAACTAAAAAATTAGAATGAAAATGAAAAAAATTCAAAAAAAATTCAAAAAAAAATTTAAAAATAAAAAACCAGAAAATAAAAAATAAAAAAAAATTCAAAAAACAAATAAATAAATAAATTAAAATATAGAAAATTAAAAAAATTAGAAAATTAAAAAAAAAAAGTTAAAGAAAAAATCACAAAATTAAAAAAAAATATTCTATTTTAAATTACAAAATTATTTTAAATAAAATAAACATATCATCGTGACAATAACAATTTCAAATATATCACTAATGACGATGATGATTTCTCACATAACCATTAACAGTGACGTTTTTAACATATCTCTAACGATAATTTGATTATTGACATATCTCTAACGATAGTTTCCGACATCATCATCAAAAATTTTAACATTATCTATCATTTAAAAAAAACTTGACATATCTACTGTTTTTATTGATGGTTATCGAAAACATCGTTATTGACATATCTACCATCATTTTTAACGATGATGTCAAAAATTAGCGTTAAAGATATGTCCAAAACGTCATTGTTAATGGTTATGTGAGAAACTACCATCACCATAACTAATATCTTTGAAATTGTTATTGTCAACGATGATAAATCTATTTAAAAAAAATTGTAATTAAAAAAAAATATTTGGAATTTTTTTTTTGAATTTTGTGCTTTTTATTTTCTTTTAATTTCTCAATTTTCATTTAATTTTATGTATTTTAATTTAATCTAATTTATTTTAAATTTTTTATTTTATTTTCTAAATTATATTTATTTTTCTGAATGTTTATTATAGTTCTGATTTTATATTAATTTTTTTCTGAATTTTATTTAATTTTTTATTTATTTTATTAATTAAATAATTATTATTTTTCGGAAAAAACCTACACATCATCACTTTTACATGTTGGACAGGTCAACTTTTTACTTGATGAACAAGTAAGCCAAGTTGAAGGTTTTTTGTGATACAAATGCCAATTTGAAGGTTTAAAGTGATAGTCGAAAAAGTTCAAGGTTTAAAGTGTCAGTGGATGCCACTTTCAAGGTTTTTTATGCGATTTTCCCGTTTTTTTTTGGACAATCGATTTTGACTTTCGCAACAAGGAGACAAGCAAGTCACACCAACTTCTAACAAAACCAATCTAAACCGGCTTGATCTGACCGCTTTACCCAGATCACTACTAACCCGCCCGAGACGAGTGAATCTGACCCAACCCGGTGTTAATTGTTTTCTCACTAACTAAAATTATTTCCCAGTCTAACAATTTATTAAAAAAAATACTCATTCTGTTTTATATTTTCTCTGTTTCACAATTTTTTACTTTAACCTTTCTTTGTTACATACATAGTATTATTTTAGAATCTAATGTAACTCTAGTCTTAATATTAAATGGAAAATATATTGATTATATAAATAATTTTATATGTCTTAAATACTATTGCTTAAATAGATATAATTAATAAAAACATAAATATATTTTGATCATTTTTAAACTTTGTAAAAGTATCAATATGACACCTTTCATGAAATTGAGAAACTAAGATAAAATAATTTGCTGTTTATTATTTTTTTCCAAAATACAACTTTTAATATTTCATTATAGTTTTGTTTTGTAAGATATTTTTAATTAATTAAGATATACCGTTTTTATTATTGGCTGAATTATATCTAGTTTATAAACTAAATGATACTTTTTAAAGTCTAACAAAATTTTAATTGTCAAGCTTTTAGCTAAAAAATACACTATAAAACAAATGGAATATTATTTAGAGACTTAATAAATTTAGTGAATTTATGAAACATAAAGAAAATATTTGGTTTCTAAAAATATTTTGTTTTCCGGCCGGCTTTAGTCTTGTATTTAATATGTATCCAACGATGCATTTAGACCAGTTCTGATCTATCACTATTAAAAAATATGGGAAAATGTTATTTATATATGACAACCAAAACTTATTGTTATTTCGACCAGCCAGGCAAATTAGGAGATGTTAATATATAGAAATGAGGTTCAAGTGGATCACTATTATGAAATATTATGAGAGTTATGTGTTCTGCAATCTAGAGCTAGTAGAGCTTCTTTTGTTTTTTTTGACGACAGAGCTGGTACAATTGATGACAAAGCAATACATGATAATATAAAAAACTATATGCTACAAAAACTGAAAACGTTGTATGCTCTCAATTATATATTTATTAAAATGATTGGTAGATCAATAAATAATTCATATATTAAATTATGATTTATAACTTGTTTATTTCTAAATAATATAAATATAAAATTAATATGATATATAACTTGTTTAACTTGATTTATAACTTGTTTATTTCTAAATAATATAAATATAAAATTAATATGATATAGAACTTGTTTAATTCAAAATATTATAGATATATTATAATATATATGAATTTTTATATATTTTTACTGAAAATATTGTAACATATTTAATTATGTATATATAGTTATATTTTAATTTGAAATAATATTAGTCTCTTAAGAAATCAAAATATTTCAATCTTATATTTTAGTTTAAAACTATAAACTAATTTTTGTCTATAAACATATTTTTGATATTATAAATATAATGAATTAATTATATAAATTGATTTTAAATCCTATATATATATTAAATACAAATAATCAACCAATAGCTCAGTATAAAATCATTGAACAAATAACATTTGAAAACATTTGCATTCTTAATGTTTTCCAATAATAGTTGATTAAATAATAAATAGCATAAAGCTTTTGTAAATGATTTGCCAAAATCTAGATTCAAGTGGATTATTAAATGCAATTTTGAGCCATCTTTTATAGATGAGCATCAACATGTAGGTTTAGGTTGTGAATTTTTGCGCTCTGATGAATGATCATTTGCTCAAATCTGGTCTGGTATTCTCAGGTTCGTCCCTCCTTTAAAGTACATAAAGCATCTGTTTTAGGCAACTTACCATACATAGAATACTACGAACCACATTTTAAAACATCCTGTGTAGGTTTTAGATGGTTGAAGCACTTCAATTTTAATTTTCCCAAAGATAACTTTCCATTTTTGTTAATATTCTATTATTTTATAAGAGTCACATGTTTTTACATGCTTCAACCTTCTTAAATATACGGGATGGCACTAGGCATGATCACCCATTCTTTCGAATGTACGGATGGGACAGAATGTGATAGTTTCTTATGGGTTATGCAATCAGTTTGGACTCTCAAGTGTCTTTGAAGGGAATTGCTTTTCTTTAATACAAGTCATTCATTCAATTCTATATTGAATCTCAGATTAGAGAAAATTTAATCAGAATATGAGGCCACTATACTGATTTCATCTATGTTTTGTATGTGTTTAATATTGTCAAACACCTAAGCTTTGGCATGCAAAATGAGGTCAAAACACTATGCAACTTGGAAAAAAAAAACTAAAAACAATAAAGTTTGTTGAGAATTTGATTGGGCAACAAGTCACGATTTTATAATCAGGAAGGTGAGGCAACTACTGCTATGAGCAAATCAAAGGACGTGTCTTATTATAGAACTTGAGAACGTTGGCTATTTAATATTTGTCTCACAACATGGAAAACACAATCACCAACTTCTTCCCCTTTGTCCTGTAGTTGACCAGAAAAAAGGTAGCTAATAATGTTTTTGGGAGATCCATTAATACTATATTAATAAAAAATTATGTTCACATTTCATAAATTAAATAATAATATAAATATTTGATCAAATACTTTAGAAAATGCTCTTAGGTATGGATCTAAGTCAAATTAAATATAATGCAGTGAATTTGATAAATTTCCAATTTCATTCCATTTTATTCCCAAATAGAGTTTATATAATAAAATTTTATTTAATTCCATTTCATTTATATTCTATAATAAAGTAAAATAAAATAATTTATTATTATTTATTTTTATCCTAAAATAGAATATAATTAAAGTAAAATTAGTCTTTATTACGAAGTTACTTCATTTTAAAGAAAAAGTAAAATAAATACTTGAGATACTAGAAAGTTCAAAATAATCACAAATTCTAATTTGTTTTGTAATGTGTTTTATTTAACAAACTTTTATCACTGAAATTGTGCCTTCTAAATAAAGAGATTGTAAAGTTATTTTGTTTTGTCTGCCAAAACTAATTAAGAATGAAGAAGCAATTAATGTCTTAATAATTGTTTTATGACGTGTCAATTACAGTTTGTTTCTCCTCTCATCTCTCTAACCCACAAATAAAACGAAAAAAAAAAAAACAGCTTATCCATCTCCTTGTCTGCATGATGATGCAATATCTCAAAAACAATTTTCATCCAAAATTCTCATCCAAATCCTTTCTTATTTTTTTTTGTTTCTTAATTCGTTTAGTGTTTTTCCCTCTCCGTTAGTCATACCAAAGACAATTGTTCTCTCTGTACTTGAAAAATTCAACTGATTCTTTGAGTTTTTAGCTTTTTTTTTTAAGAAAATTTTACTTTTCGTTTGAAGGAGGCTTTGATGGGTTTAGATTCTTATATTCGACCCTTGTTTACGGTATTCTCTATGAATCCTTTTTATAAAACTTTTCTTTGGTGAAAGTTTTGTTGTTGTTTGACAATGCAATGGCTCTTCAGGGGATGTCTTGAAAAAATCTTTCAGACAAAAGCTGTTTGAATGTCTCTGTCGTGTTCTCATTGTCTCGGCTCTAGTTCGAAGATGTCTCTCAGACAAGAAAATGTCTATCCTGTCGACGTTTCTGGTATCATCTAATCTTTATTAATTTCAATATCCATTTTAGAAGGTTTTTCTATGAATACCTTTTTTTTAAATGTTGGCTTTGTTTTTTTTAGGGTCGCGTGCTTGCTTATATGACCTTTTATGTTCAGAGACACCAAGATGGACTCTTCAAATGGATTTGCAGAGATCTTCTTCTTCTGGTAATACCTAAAAAAAGACTTCCTGCGATGCACCATTTTACATATTATGCTAGTTGTTAGGCTTTTCCTACTCCTATCTGTTAGTACGCTATTGTCCACTTTGGATCATGCTAATGTTTGTTGGAGACACTCTCATCTCCTGTTTGACATTTTCAGATCCTCGAGATCGGTTGGAGAAGTTGCTGAAGCAACCTGGTAATAAATATTGTGCGGACTGTGGATCTCCTGAACCGAAATGGGTGTAAGTTGATTGATTGATTGATATATATGTGAGTGTGAGAACCTGTACATGTCTTTTATTGATGGATTGATTCATTTTTAGTGATGTTGTGTAGATCTTTAAGCCTCGGTGTATTCATCTGCATAAAGTGTTCTGGTGTACACAGAAGCCTTGGTGTTCATATAACAAAGGTCTTGATTTTCTTCTCTTTGCTTTTTTATTTAATCTTTAAAGCAGCCTTGTCATCGATTTTTTATTGGCCGTTTATAACAGGTTTTATCAGTTAAGCTAGATGAGTGGACAGATGATCAAGTTGACATGCTCGTAGGGTACGGTGGAAACACTGCAGTGAACCAAAGATTCGAAGCTTGTAACATTGACCAGTTAAAGAAACCTAAACCAGATTCCAATAACGAGGAACGCAATGATTTCATCAGGTGACATATTTTACTTAACAGCTTGTTAGAGTGTCATGTAAGTATTACTCATCTTCATGTTTGTATCCTGAATCTGCAGGAAAAAATATGAGCTGCATCAGTTTATGGACCCAAAAGATAGTGCCTTGTGCCCTCATCAGCAGCCTAGCATAGTAAATAATTCACCACCGTATTTGTGTTCTTCTAGCCACCGTTCTGCGAAAAACCGTATTGGTCATGCTCTTAGGAATAGCTGGGGAAAAAGAGAATCTGATCACAAAGGGGCAAAGAAGAGCAATTCTCTGGTAAACAACCAGTATACATATATGCATGCATACGTGTTTTTAGGTAATGAATTGCTAATCTTGGTTATTGTGGGTGTGTTTTGTAGGCAGGTATGGTTGAGTTTGTCGGATTGATTAAGGTTAATGTGGTTAAAGGAACAAACCTTGCAGTTCGAGATGTGATGACCAGTGATCCTTATGTCATCCTTTCTCTTGGCCAACAAGTAAGCTCTCTGAAAAGTGATCTCTACCCTTGTGTGATTTAGAACTAAGCTACTTAAGGAAACTAAACCGGGTCTGTTTCTTGATATGTTGGTGAAGTCGGTGAAAACAAGGGTGATAAAGAACAACTTGAATCCTGTGTGGAATGAGACGCTGATGCTTTCGATACCTGAGCAGGTGCCTCCTCTGAAAGTGGTAAGTAGCAGATATGTTTTTGACTTATAGGTTGAAGAATAATAACAGTTACATAGTTGAGTATTCCTACAAAAGAAGGAGATGTGGCAAAAGATATGCTACCGAAGAGAGAGGGAGCTTTGTGTACTGAACTCATTAACTGAGTGTTGTTTAACCGCTAGAGAACTATAGGTTAAACACTAGGCTATACCAAACTCTTCACATGCATTTTCTTTTTGCAGCTAGTGTACGACAAGGATACGTTCACGACGGATGATTTCATGGGAGAGGCAGAGATAGACATAGAACCATTGGTGAGTGCAGCAATAGAGTACGAGACTTCGACCATAAGAGAAACGAGGCGGCTGGGGAGTTGGCTAGCTTGCAAAGAGGACACATCCGTGAGAGATGGAAGAGCTTCACATGAAGAAGGGAAAGTGAAACAAGACATATCACTAAGGCTTCAAAAAGTGGAGAGAGGTGTTCTTGAGATCCAGATTGAATGTCTTCCTCTCACTCAATGATAATAATTTCATTTTCTCCCTCTTTTTTTTTGTTGTTGTTTTTGTTTATATTGATAGTGAAGAGATGCTACTGATCCACCTCAAAACCTATGTACAAAAACGCATAATTTGATTGTTGATTGACGATTCTTTAGAACCAATCCTAGTTTATACCAACTCTTCAACGTGTTTAACCTTTAACACAATATAATGTGCCTTTGAGGATAGGATAATATCTTGCAAGTTGTAACTGTGTAAAAACTATAAAGAATAACGAATAATACCCTCTTAGTGTCACACTATATCCTCAATTTTTCAACGGGGACTATCAAATGCCACCAGCGAAGACCGTGGTTATACTAACAGCGGTGCTTCATTACCCGGTCCTGACTCTGCTGAAGCTTCCAGGAGGAGGATTACCTTGTCATCGTTCTTTTTTTAAAAATCAAAATCCTAAGAAACTATTTCTTGTTCTCAAAAATAAAACTGACCTTCTTAGCCTTGCCAAAAAAAAATCATATTGCAGAGAAAGAGGAGCAAGGGCTTTAGAGGAGAGACTTGCAACGGAAAGGTTGGTTCCTCCAACCAACGTTGAGTTGGCTAGTGATAAATGAGTTGCGGCTGTAACTACTGCCACTCGGGTTCAATTTATGTTTGGAAGGACTATTTATAATGATTGAGTTTCCGTCAAAGAGGTGAAATCATCTTTTTTGCTTTGGATAGTGTTTAAGTGGTGAGCACAATTAGCATTTTGAAGAAGCCGTGTGGGTTGTCTTCTTTTTCTTGGTAATCATGTTAAGATTTATTACCGACTTTTTTGACAGAGAAAACTAGTAGGAGTAGTAGAGAAAATAAACCGCTAAAGGCTAGAAAGGACAGTAGAACGGCAGTGACTAAAACCCCGACCAAGAGCAAACCGACCCTCTAGACTCCGAAGGCGTTGAACCAACCACAAAGAAGATGCACCCAGGTAATAAATCATGTGTGGGTTCTTCCTTGTTTCAGGTGAACACTGTTTTTTTTTTTTTTTGGTTTATGAAATTAGTGCATCTCCTTGGACAAACCACTAATTAGAAATAAATTTTATTGGACGAGAAAATATAAACTGAATACATGTTTCACTTGTGTAAACGTGTAATTTTTGTTTCAAATGTGTTACTAAACTAATGAAGAAAACGACAAAAAATGTATTTTTAAACGAACTAAACATAAACCATTTATTTACTTATAAATAAATGATACATAATATCTAATTAGTATTATATAAAAATTTCAGTAGTAGTTGATTATGTTATATCAACCACAAAAAAAACTTTTATTTTGTGAAATGAGAACGGATTCATGAGGTCAAACCTCTTTTAAAAAAAAAAACTTATAACCGTATATTATCTCTTTTAGAAAAAAGATAATGAGGTGGTCAAGAAAAAAAAAAGATTAATGAAAAAGAAATGACGTCAGCATTGACAAGGTAAGCACGTCGAGTCCCTCCAGATGTGTGGTTGGGTAAATAGGTTGAGGAATAAAACGCGGAGCTCCAATAAACAAACAATGGCCATTACCAAACTCTTCATTTTCTCACACCAATCAAAAACATCTCTATCTTCTTAGCTTTACTACCTTTCTTTTTCTTCCTCAACACCTGCAAGATCCTCCCATGGAGGAACCTATGAGAACAACGTTGATTCAAAGACGAAGACATATCTGAAAAAACCAAACACACAAAACCAAAACCAAAAACAAAAGAGTTAACGTTTCCAACAAGAAAAAGAGAGAGACATGTCGGTAGCACACGCAGATGACGCCGACGATTACAGCCGACCAACGGGAGAAACCTACCACGCCGAGAAAGCATTACCAAGCGGAGACTTCTACACTGGCCAATGGAGAGACAACCTCCCTCACGGACACGGCAAATACCTTTGGACAGATGGTTGTATGTATGTCGGAGAATGGCACCGTGGCAAAACCATGGGCAAAGGTCGTTTCAGCTGGCCTAGTGGTGCAACCTACGAAGGCGATTTCAAGAACGGTTACATGGACGGGAGAGGCACTTACATCGACTCGTCCGGAGATTTATACAGAGGGTCGTGGGTGATGAATCTACGACACGGTCAAGGCACCAAAAGCTACGTCAACGGAGACTGCTACGACGGAGAGTGGAGGAGAGGTTTGCAAGACGGACATGGGAGGTACCAGTGGAAGAACGAGAATCATTACATCGGTCAATGGAAGAACGGGACGATGAATGGTAACGGGACAATGATATGGAGCAATGGGAACCGTTACGACGGTTCTTGGGAAGACTCTGCTCCGAAAGGAAACGGGACGTTTCGTTGGTCGGACGGGAGTTTCTACGTTGGTGTTTGGAGTAAAGATCCTGAAGAACAGAACGGGACTTATTACCCGGCCACTTCTTCAGGGAACTTTGAGTGGCAACCACAACAAGTGTTCTGTGTTGATTTGAGTGAATGTGTGGTTTGTACTTGTCAGAGAATCCCGGTTTTGCCTTCTCAGAAGATGCCGGTTTGGTACGGCTCTCCTGAGCAGAGTAGTAGTGGGAACAGGACTAAGAGTAGTATCAGCAGTGAGAGGCCGAGGAGGAGATCTGTTGATGGAAGGGTTAGTAATGGTGAAATGGAGTTGAGGAACAATGGTTCTGGTTATCTTCAGGTAGATGATCCAGAGAGTAATAATAAATCACCGTTAAGGCCTTTGAGAATACAGCCTGCTAAGAAACAAGGACAAACTATCTCTAAAGGTCATAAGAACTACGATCTCATGCTTAACTTGCAGCTTGGGATTAGGTAAGTGCTTGTGATTGAAACTGCTTGTGTGTGGTTGTTTGATGTTTGATTCATTGATGTTTCTTTTTGTAAGACATTCTGTTGGAAGGCCAGCTCCAGCTACATCTCTTGATTTGAAGGCTTCGGCGTTTGATCCAAAGGAAAAACTTTGGACTAAGTTTCCATCTGAGGGGTCCAAATATACTCCTCCACACCAGTCTTGTGAGTTCAAATGGAAGGACTATTGTCCTGTGGTTTTCAGGTTAGAATCTGCTTCATTTTCTTTCTCTTGTGTGTGTGTTTTGGTATTCAAGAAAACTTGTGAAAAATGTTGTATAGGACTCTGCGGAAACTGTTTAATGTGGATGCAGCAGATTATATGTTATCCATTTGTGGCAATGATGCTCTTAGGGAGCTATCATCTCCAGGGAAGAGTGGGAGCTTTTTCTACTTGACCAACGATGACGGCTACATGATCAAGACCATGAAGAAGGCAGAAACAAAGGTAAGAGCTGAATCTAAAACCTGTTTATCAAGATACACTCATTTGTTGTTTTTACTTGAAACAGGTTCTTATAAGGATGCTTCCAGCTTACTACAATCATGTAAGGGCATGTGAAAACACTCTAGTTACAAAGTTTTTTGGTCTTCACTGCGTGAAACTGACTGGCACTGCACAGAAAAAGGTTAACAACCATTTTTGTAATTCATCTTTGTGTATTGTTGTTATTACCATTTTTCAACTTTGGATGAAATGATGGAAGAACACTTGCACCCTGCAGGTTAGGTTTGTGATAATGGGGAATCTGTTCTGTACTGGTCACTCCATCCATAGGCGGTTTGACCTCAAAGGATCATCTCATGGCCGTCTTACAACCAAACCAGAGTCTGAAATAGATCCAAACACAACACTTAAAGATCTTGATCTAAATTTTATATTCCGTTTGCAGAAGAACTGGTTCCAAGAATTCTGCAGGTGATTTACCTATAATAACTCTTGTTATATTACATCTCTTTCCACTTCTTTCATTAGTCACTAAGATTCTAGCTTTTTTTTTTTCATTTTTGTTGGCAGGCAAGTAGACAAAGACTGTGAGTTCCTTGAACAAGAGAGGATCATGGATTACAGTCTCTTGGTTGGTCTTCACTTTCGAGAAGCATCCAAGGACTCTGCTACTCCTACTTCCGGTGCTAGAACCCCTACCGGTAAATTCTTTTCTCAACTTTTAAATTTTCCGACCATATCCAACTCATCTCTATATTTTTAGAGAAAATAAATGAACTATTTTAAATGTAGATTTTGCTCCAATATATATATGTAAATGTTATTTTTGTGGGAAAATAGAAATACATTATTTTGTTTTTATATTCAGAAGAAGAAATAACATTTTTTTTTTATAATTTCTTTAAAAAATAGAATAACTATGTTATATCAGTATACATTTGAAACCCATCTCTATAATATTTTTTTTTCTAATTTAGAGAAAGTATCTAGGGGTGCACTGAAAATGCTATAAAACTTGTTTGTTTGAGACAAGTTTCTCTTGTTTGAGCAGGAAACCCTGATAGTGGAAACACTCGTCTCTCCCGAGCAGACATGGATCGGTTTCTTCTTGATGCCAGCAAGTAAAGAACTATAAACTTTAGGTTTATACTTGTGCAACGTATGTAAAAACTATAATAACACAAGTGTTGTTTCTTGAACAATTGTTTTCAGGTTAGCATCGATAAAACTGGGTATAAACATGCCTGCAAGAGTTGAAAGGACAATGAGAAGAAGTGACTGTGAGAATCAGCTTGTTGGGGAACCAACTGGTGAATTTTATGATGTGATTCTCTACTTTGGTGTTATAGACATTCTCCAAGACTACGATATAAGCAAGAAGCTTGAACATGCATACAAATCAATGCAGTATGATCCAACTTCGATTTCAGCTGTTGATCCAAAGCAATACTCTCGACGTTTCAAGGATTTTATCTTCAAGATTTTTGCTGAGGACACTTGAGACCAGTCCATCTTATTAACTTGCACATGCCCAACGCCCAGCAAAGTTGAGGTTTTCTTTTTGTTAGAAAATTCTTTTTTTATTTTTCTTTATAGAGATATCTGTAAATTTTATTATTTAACCAAAATCTATTATGATAGAGAAAATTGATGATCTTGTAAACTAAATTAAGTTCACTACTCTGCCTTCCTTTTTTTTTTTTTTCATTTTTGATACTTTTTGTATTGTGTTACGTTAAACGTGAAAGAAAGGATGTGTAATAGTTGTTGACTTGTATTTCTTATTAACTTTACCCATCCAAGTTTATATTTTCATTGTTTTGTAGAACATGTTTCCATCTTTTTCAGATTATTATTTTTAATTAGACGTGGTTATTTATGTTTTTCAAATTGATTTTTGATACGTGAGAACAAATTGACTTTATAAGGTTTCTGGTGATGCACATACTCGAGAGGCCAAGCTCAAAGTCAATGCTAATGGTTTTCAATTTATTAAAGTGATCATTTTACATAGGATTTTATTCCTTTTTATTTATTTATTTAAATAGGACTTCAGCAGTTTAATTTATATTCCTCTTTTTTGGTATATCCATTCTTGGGTAATAAACTAATAATAAATAGAATGTTTTTTTTAAGAAAAACATTCTTTTTTTAATGTGCTTGACCGATGGAAACAGTGTTTTGGTGATTTACAAGACATGATGTACAATCACGTCAGAACACAAGTTAAAAAGATTTGTTTATTCTATGTAATGTGCTTGCAATATAACCTGTACTTTTTTTTTTTTACTATACTTTCAGAAATAGAAGAGGAAATAAAATGTTTTCAAGGCGGTTCAGCAAACACCTCCAACCGGGTGGCCCGCCTATGTATCATCTTAGTCTACATAAGATCATATAGTTTATGATAATTATTACAACTATAAATTAGTGTCATTGTTTCTGGTCTTGTTTTGTTTGATATCATCACCTAACGCAAAACAAAGAGTGTACAGTGAAAACATAATGTCACACACGCAAAATCGCATTCCATGCAAACAATCTAAACATTCTCTAACTTAACCTATTGACATAATTTACCAGTTATCCTTTTTCTTCTTTTCACAGTAGCTTGATTCATACTACATACCAAACAAAACATGTTTCGAGCGCTAGTTCTAGGACCGTACTTCTCCACGACGATAATTTGACGTACTTTGACCACAACACTCGAAGACTGAAGATATATATATTTGAGATAGCTTAGGAATCAATTGTACGTTGCGGACCAATTATTATGAATCACTAAAATTTGAAGTTTTTGTATATATACAAAATCCAGTAATTCACTAAAGCACAAGACAATAATATATAAATCAACATTATTTAATTCTAAAGTGTTTAATTTTTGTTTATCATGAACTATTAACTTAAAATAATTGATAATAAGTTGTTTGGTCATACTTTTTTATATATATTTTTTACCCAAAAGCTTTTTATATATTAGTTAATTATATTTTTAACTACCTACTTGGAACTTTATTCATTAACAAAACTGTTAAATTAGTGTCTAAGTTGATTTTTTTCTTCCCTCAACCCAATTTATCAACAAAAATAGAATTAAAAAAAGTAAGAAAGAGATGATGAATAAAACAAGATATCATTTTCAGTAAAGAGACTATGTAACTTTTTGGAGAGATGATACCTACACATGTCCAAATTTTATAATTTTGATTATATTCAAAATATTAAATTCATTGTTATCATAAAGTTAGAATAAATTACTAAAACTGGAAAAAAACTTTTAGACTATGGACAATGGTTAAATTTTTCAAAATCCTATTTTAGACATTTTAACATTCCACATTATTTTCTTTTTGTTCAACATATTAGTTCAACATTCTTTCAATTTTTACACTTACATTCTTTTTTTAAAATAAAATTCAACACCTTATCCTAACATTTTCATTTCAAAGTTTTATTTTATTTTATACAAAATGTAGATAACTATTTACGATGCTAATTAGTAAAATCAAACTAGAATAACAAAAAAAATGTTTTTTTAGTTTTATATTTTCAAATAAAGACACTAAGATTTTGAGTTTAAGAGTATTATTGTTAAAATTCATTTAACAAAAAACGAAATTTTTAGTGTTCAAATTAAATAAAAGAAGTTTCTTTTTATAAGGTTTTTACAATTATGAATTTATAATTTTTAGGAAATAATTGATCAAAAATAGTTTGATTGGAAAAAAATACTAATAAACTCTGCGACCAATAAAAATACAGTACGTGTCTCTACGCTATATATTAATTGAAACAAAATTCTATGCTTTTTTCTTCTTTTTTTTTGCCTGTTCAACACCCATTGAATATTTTCAAGAAGATTGAATCCACATTATATTTTGTTTTATTCAACTTGTAAATGGTCTTAAGCCAAAGTTAATAGTCTTTTTTTATCAAAGCAAAGTCAATAATCTTACTTTCTTTGTTTAGGCCGATATTAGCTCTTCCATTTTCAGATTTTTATTTATTTATTTATCCATCCATATAAAAACCTTTAAGTTATTTTCTTTGCGTTACTTTTATGAAATTTTTGATGTTAATGTTAAATAAACGTCATCGTAAAAATTGTTTGGAAACGATTTGTGTAATAAACGTGAGGATTATAAGTTTATAACGAATATTTGATGACAAAAAGGGAATTATAACGAATAATTTGTTCCAAAACTCTTTCAGTCAATACATCTCTATAAATATATGATTCTCTATGGCACCTCACTCATTTCATTCCTCATCATTCTTTCTATGTCAAACCCAATCTTGATCTAACTCTGAGAGAATCTACCAAAAATGTATCAAAAGACCATAATCTTCTTAACAATTCTCTTAACGTCTCTTCGTTCTTGTTCTAGCAGCTACCCGTTTGATCCTAGATATGATCATTCCATGTCTCCCAATGTTTATTATGAAACCAGTCACCAACATGGTCACACTAAACACAACAGGCACATGAAAAATCGCCATGCATATGCTCCTAGATCTTCTCCTCGAGCTTTTAACGTCAACGCTTTCGGTGCTAAAGCCAATGGAAAGGATGATTCTGAGGTATTTAATTATATTATATACTTCTATAGCGATAAATATTCAAAATCATGTAAATGATATTATGTTTTGAGTCGTAGGCATTTATGAAAGCATGGGAAGCAGCTTGTTCCTCAAAGGGAACAGTTTACATCGTGGTTCCGGAAAATAGAGCTTACACTCTTAAACCGGTTAAATTCTCCGGTCCATGTAAATCATCCTTGATTGTTTTTAAGGTATGATATTAACCAATATACAAGTAAGTTTTCAGTTATTATTGTATAATGTTTTTGATCATCATATTCATAATAATTTTGAATTAGATCTATGGTAAGATTAAGGCATGGAAAAACCCATCAGACTACAAGAACCGTAGGTTCTGGATTGTTTTCCAAACTGTTGATAACCTTCGTGTTGGAGGCGGTGGACGCATCAACGGTAATGGAAAAATCTGGTGGCCACAATCTTGCAAGATCAACCCTGAACTTGTAAGCTCTTCTTTATTTTTTTGGATCAAAAAGACATAAGTTATATAGAAACTGACTATAATGAAACATTAACAACCATTTATTTTTTTATTGAACAGCCATGCATGGTAGCTCCCACGGTGAGAACCTCTCAAACGCATTCCCTTTGTTTTCCATATTAATTTCAGTTTTGATTAATGGTTGATGTAAATGAAATAAATGGGGGCAGGCGGTAACGTTTGTGGAATGCAATAACTTGATGGTAAGTAATATTAGGTTAGAAAACGCACAGCAAATGCATATGAGGATTCAAGATTGTGAAAACGTGAAGGCTTTGAATCTTATGGTCACGTCTCCGGGTGATAGTCCTAACACCGATGGCATTCACGTTACCGGAACTCGCAATATCCTCATTCAAGACTCTGTCATCCGTACTGGTATTTAATAATTATTTTTTTTAAGATTATACTCGTTAATTTAGTATTTGTGTATCAAATTTTAAATAAAAATAAGTAAAGAAATAAATTTAGTAACGGGGGAAAGGAGTGAGTTATATTATTTGTTTATTTTCTTGTGGATAACAAATAGTAATGTGTTGGGTTTGATATTGGTGATGAAGGTGATGACTGTATATCGATAGTGAGTGGGTCGGAGAATGTGAGAGCGACGGGCATTACATGCGGGCCGGGTCATGGAATCAGGTCTAACCATCTCTCTCCCTATTTTCACCTAATGTTTTTTTTTTGATATTTTATGCAAACATACTTTGAGCAACATTCTATTTGTCAACTAACTGTTTTTCTTTGTTGGAAAAAGATCAACTAATTTCTATCAACTTGAAATAGACAAAAAAAATTATATAAAAAGAGATGCTACAAGTTATTAAAATATACGAGTAAAGTTACATGTAATGTTTTTAAAATGGTCTTAGGCTTAGCCATTCTAAAATCATCTCCATTTGCTAAAGATTCCTAAAAAAAATCTAAACAATATAGTGTTCTAATAAGAATTTCATTTGCATACTTATTGTTTTAAAATTAAACCAATTAGAAAACAAGTGATTTATGATTTAATATGGACTTGTCATGAGTTTCTCAATGCATTTTCATTTTTCATTCCCTCTTTTATTTTTGTTAACTACACAATATCTCAATTTTACTATTTTTGTTTCTTTTAGCATTGGAAGTTTGGGAGCTAATAACTCAGAAGCATATGTTTCTAATGTGGTAGTCAGCAAAGCTACTCTTATAGGAACCACTAATGGTGTGAGAATTAAGACTTGGCAGGTAAATCTTCAACATTTTTAAATTATCAATATTTGCTTCTATTAATCAAACTTAATTTGATGTTAAAATAACAGTATTACTACTATTTATGAACAGGGAGGACATGGAATGGCAAAGAACATAATATTCCGAGACATCTTAATGAAAAACGTTACAAACCCAATAATCATCAACCAGGACTATTGTGATCGACCTGAATCATGTCCCGAACAGGTTTGCACATAATAACCAAATCTTTTTCACCACAATTTGAGTACTAATAATAAAGCTGATATGGGATACGTTGCAGGAATCGGCTGTACAAGTGAGCAATGTATTGTACAAAAACATACATGGGACGAGCTCAAGAACCGAAGCTGTGAAATTTGTGTGCAGCAAGAGCATTCCATGTCGAGGTATATCAATGCAAAACATTGAACTGGTCGATCATATTACCAAACAAGATGTCACCAAAGCTTCTTGCTCCAATGTAAAGTTGGAAACTAGAGGACGTGTTTCTCCCCTTTGCACTTGAACTTGGTGAACAACATGCACTACTTTCAGACTTTTCTATATTTAATTAATTTGGTAGTGAGTTGTGTATATATAGACAATGTTTGAAGTATCAGCTAGTAAGATCATAATGCGATTAAGAAAAAAAAAATGAAGAATGAATAAAGAATGGTTATAGATTTATGTATCAGAACGTCAGTAAAATTAAACAATCAAGTATCACCCAAACGATCAAGTGTTGGCATCTCTTGGGGAGACAAAAATAAACTCAAGAGAGCCACACAACTCAACAATTACAAAACTTATGTAAATGGAAAAGAAGAAAAAGGTATACACTTTTGAGTATGTTCTTCCTGCAAAAAAAATAGGAATGAATGTACAGTTCCAAAGGGTTTTGGACTCTCACAAGACGGTGTTGATGTGAAGTGCTTTGAGGAGAGATGTTGCCATTTGCTTCACCAGAACTTGTCCTCCTAAATGCTGCCCTTCACGTCGCTCTTCTATCAGATTCTGCAGTCTCTGAGGGAGATCATTCTCTACAATCAGCTGTTTTGGCCTTGGATGGTGCTCATACACAGCCTGTTTCAATGATACGCCAAGACCAAACACTCAACAACATCCCTAGAACAAGACAAGCAAGAACTTGGATGGTCAAATGATCCATTACCTTTATGAGTTTCAGCAGGTTAAGTCTAGCAATAGCATCTTGGTGGTCTAGCCTTGCAATAAGCAACGGAGTCAATCCATTCACAGCTAATGTCGTATTGATTCGAGATGATTTCCTGATTCAACAAGGAGAAGAGGATTAACTATCATAGGACTACACTCATAGTTAGATAATTTGTTATATGAGAGGAGAGATATATACGTGATAATCTTCAAGAATGGTTCCAGTATGTGCACAAAATGTCTCTCTGGACAGCTCTGGAAGAAGTTAACCAATGTATATATTGCATCATCTGAGAGCAACGCCTGCTCCACCTTGCGGTTGTCATTGTCTTGCGCCAAGCAAACAGCAATAGAATCTAAGGCAATCACGGACCAATACTCATCGTCGAGCAAACTCAGGTAAACATCCAGACCACCGTGTGCCCTTAACTGCTCTCTTGAGTTCCGAGATGCATGAGCCATATCACATAGTAGCGGCAATGCATATTGTTTCAGAGGAGAATCAGACATGACGAAAAGCATCAGGTGTGGTATGATTCCATTTTCAGCTGCTTGTTCCTGCCTCCTCTTGTTTATCTTGCACAGGTTGAATAGTGCACTAAGTACCTACACAAAAGCACCAACGGATGATATAAAGACAGGAACAAGAACCTAAACTGTAATCTTTCAAGCAGTATACTGGAAAACAAGTTGTAACCGAGTGATGAAAGCTATCTCTATTCAAGTCAAGAAGGTAACCTCATGATGGATCTGATAAACAAGATTCCCCTCCTTAAGCTCAAGGTTGGGGATCAAGTGCTTAATTGCATCTGCACGCTGAAGATTCTCCAAGCAATTTGGATCAGTGGATAAATGATTGGTGCACTTCAGTATCTGGACAAACAAAAGGCATTATAAGCATGCGACCTGAATAAAAGAGAAGAAACTTCATAATAGTTTGAAGCACCTTTAGCAGAATAGGAGGTTCTACACGGTTGAACATCTGGAAAAGACGACTCAGTAAGCTTTGGCTGCACATGTATGATTTTACAGTAGTATCAGCTCGAGCAAATTCAAGAAGCAGATCAGCCACTTTCTCCAAGTATTCACTTGCGACCTCTGCACTCAGCGTAGTGACCATATGGGAAAGTAAACCAGATGATGTTTCACTTCCAAGTCTAGCATTTAGAACACCAGAACCTGACAGTACACCAGATGCAGAGGCGACTCCTTCAATAGCCATAGCCTTCTTTGACATCGTTTTACTGTAATATCTAGGCATAGTATCAAGATTCCCGTTTTGTTTTCCTGCAAATTCAGCCATCAGAAAGTCTAGGCCTCCTCCATTGGTTTTCTTTTCGATAGATGCACGCAAAAGAGGAAGTATACTTTCATGTTTCTCTAAGCCAGTGATGTGCTTTACATAGTCTAGTTGACCAGAAATATGTCTTGAAGGGGGTTCTTTCTCCAACAAGCTAAGCAAAGGTCGGACTTGTTCTGGCTGAGTAACAGGAAATCCATTAGAGGCACCCTCCGCCAGTTTCTGAAGCTTGTCTGTTGATGTTCTGTTGGAAGACAGAGACATCCTATGATGTGGTTTAACATCTTCTGTGGCATCTAGTGCAGCACTGCTTAGTCTAGGCCTTGTGGCATCTAGTGCAGCACTGCTTAATCTAGGCCTATCACCATCTAGTTGATAGACATCTGATCTTTGAGAAGTTGAAGCTGAAGTATGAGAAGGCTCTTCACCACCTCCAGGCTTACTTTTCAACACATCAGGATGATCAATCACACTGAGTAAAGTTTCATGCTGACCAAAAACATGATTGTTAGGGTCAAATTGACCAGAGCGTCCTTCAGAAGTTAGTAGTGTTGCCTCGTTTAAGCTATAAAGCGTGTTGATTAGCCTAAGAAGAATTCCATTCTTTGCAGCTATGCGACAGAAATCATTTCTTGGGGTGGATCTCTTGAGTTTAAAGACCTGCCACATCCCATCAATAGCTAAGTGAACCATCTCCCTGAACAGAATAAAATCATATCATTATAGATTAGTAGCACACAAAGAGGGAAAGGGACCATAATTGATTAAACAGAAAAGAGCAGAATCAAAAAAAATGGTCGGCTATTGAGACATCAGCTGTTCAATAGAAGAAACACATCGTATAAATTAGGCATGAGGACAGGTTCAAAAAGAAAAAGAAAAAAAGATGATGCTGTCTCACATTAACTTCTGCACTAAATATATTGAAGGTAGTCCATACACCGTAAGAAGACAAGTTATTTGTACCTACCTGTATTTGGCATAATCTGCTTCAAGAAACCCCACCAAAACTGGTATTCCACGGCAAGCTATGAACATTTGCAATGTCAAGGAGCTGTAAAGAAGCTAACAAATCAACTCTATGACTTGCAAGAAAAAAATAGAAGCAAAGTAACATATATTTGATGACTTGTAACCTTGACTGACAGAGCTGCTGCAAGAAGTACGCTGCTTCCTTACGGATATCTCGAGATCGATCCCTCTCAGGACCAGCAAAACTCATTACTAGAGGTATCTGCCATTTCACTTGAATTAATCAATATACAACTACTGGTGATTCATCACCAAGTAAGTAACAAACTGGAAAGTACGACTTACGAGACCAACAAGACAAGCATTTTCCTGGAAGTCAGTGTTGTCTTTTATAGTTTCATTTATCAGCTGCAGCACGGCACATGTTACCTGAAAACAATTCACAAAGCATAAGCCAGTTGATAGTATTCACATCGAACTAACAACTACTTATGACGAAGGACAAGCAAACATACACGGGATTTAGGAATATCGAGTAGATCCATTACAGGGAGGAAACCATGTTGTGTCACAAACACTACTTTCTGCTCAGGTCTGTGACGGAACATGGCAACAAGTTTCTGACAAGAAGTTACTATTGCATCTTCTGTTTCATTTGGCCGTAAGGAGCTCACCAATCTGCTAAACTCAACTGCCTATAAGAGATTAAGAAATTAATACTAAATTGGGTCACTCAAGTAGCATCAGCATAATATAAAGTTGCAGAATACCTGTAGAGGAAGCAGATTATCAGGAGACGCTTTTTCATCAAATACCTGGGAAACAAGATATGAAAACATGTTAACAATATACTACTTGAGATATCAAAACCTGCATGATTGAAAGAGCATACCAAGCCATCAATGTCAATAACATCATCTTTCAAAACACCCATCATTAACCGGAAAAGATCACCACCATCATTAGAATGCCCAGTTTCACCCTCCATTTGCTTCTGAGCAATTCTAGCCCTCAACTTTGTTGCCAGATCATTCTTTCCACCATCTGCCACAGGAGAATCACCTTGATTGACATTTGATGCAGTTTTCGATGCTGAGGCTTCATTTAGTTTTCCCTCAGGAACTTTATCCAGTGGTTGAAACAAATCATGCAAACAAGCATCCCCGGGAGGATCACTAAATCTAGTCAGTTCATTCCCACCATAACTAGATGGAGTCTTCACTGCCTTTAAGATAGTTATAACAAACATAACAGATCTAGTCAGTACATTATAAGATCTTGTATAGAACAAGACCAAGGCCCAACAACAGACAAAAATGTATCTCACAGTTGAAGCATCTAAGCACGGAAGAGTGGAACATGCCAAAACAAAATCAAATAGCTACAAGGTCAGCAAACTGTTTTGTTTCTACCAGTTGGAACTTACCAATTACCTCAACATACAAAATCACATCATACTCCAAAGTGACCATAGTATCTAACAAAGTGCCAAGACAAGAGTGATGCAACAACACAACTAACCTTTCGAAGCCCACGATCTTCACCTTTTGGGCCAAAACTCTGTGATCTCTGCGCCACCTGGATGGAACATTCTTTTCCAACCTGCTTTGTTGCTAAAGTATTTCTTCTACCTTCAGAAGCTTTCGTTTCAAGATCTTCACCATGTTCAGATTTCCCATCTTGAGATGTCCCCTTGGCATCTGAAGATATACTGCAAGTACTGGATTGAAGAGAAGACTTATCACGGATAGACAATGTAGGAACTTGATCTGACATGTCATCATCTTCAGAATCTGCTCTTTCTTCACCAAAATCACTGGCTAAAGACTGATCTTTCTCAGACCTAAAACTCGCCACACCTACCACAGGTAGTTTGCTTTTCGAGTTCTGGACAAACAAAAGGTACTGGATAAGTAGCTTTAGCAAAGTTCATCTCTAGCTTCAATGCGTTATACTGCTCATCACTGATGGTACAATAGAACTTAGGAATCTTACAGTTTTTGACATCCCCACTTTTTCTGCTGAAATGCTCTCAGCTACATCTTGACTACCTTCACCGTCCTTCTCTGAACTAGAATCAGCTCCCTTCATATATCTGCAAAGAATGAAGTACACATGTGCTAAGCCAAATAGATAATATATTTCTTCCAAAAGTTAAAGTAAATACATACACAAGTTCGCACCTGATGGTTCCACTATGCCGAAGTGACGACTGCAATGCTCGTCTAGAGTTTCGTATCCAAGGGTGAGAGAGCAGTGTCTTCGCATCAGGTCTCTGCCTAGAATCCTGCAATATGCAAGATACAAATCAGATATGAATACTGGATGTTATATAAACCGAAGTGCCAAAGGTTCCATAACAGTGGTAAGTAGAATGATCAAACTCTATTGCAGCAAACTATACCTTCTTGAAGCATTGTCGTAGGAAGTCTGTAATATCTGGAGAGAGACTATCAGGAATAGGAGGGCTATCATCCTAAAACGAAACCAGAAAAGGTAATTGATACAAGCGATGGTTTTAAAGATTGAAATGGATAATGGATAATAACTACAGGAGGCAAAGTAACCTTAGTAAAGTATGGTTAGTCTAAAAGTAACTATGGTTTAGTTAATCTTTAGCTTTATAATAGTGTGAGAGGGTTTGGGAAAGGGGTTATCGATGAATTAGAAGGTTGTTGCAGAGAGAGAGTCTCATGGTTTCTTTCTTTGTATACCATTCCTGAGTAATAAGAACAGATCTTACCTTTGATTATCAGTATGTTACTTTTTTGAGATCCAAATCGTAACAGTAATAGCTTGGAATCAGAGGCTAACAGCATTAGCATTTTCTTCAGGAGACAAGTGATTTACAGCAATGGTGAACAAAGGGGGTGGAAGAGACAGCAAACTTGTAAAGTGTTGGAAAAACCTGAACAATACGAAAGAGGGCAGGCATGGGTTGCAGATCATAGTAAGGAGGTACACATGTCAAAAGTTCGATAACAGTGCATCCAACACTCCAAATGTCAGAAGCAGCACAAACCCCTGACATTTCAATAACCTTAAACAAAATTTGGGTCTACATCAGTACACAAATAATCAGTTACAATTAGAAAACTTTATGCATTTCTCAAAATAAGAACAAAGTCCATTTTTGGAAGGTAGATATGTATATTAAAGGTATACCTCAGGCGCCATCCAGTAAGGAGTTCCAACCACTGAGTGAGTGTTAACATCAGCCTCGTTTAGTTTAGTAGCAACTCCAAAGTCAGCAAGTTTAACAAGGCCCTGAAGTATGAGATTCGCAAGTGTCAAAGAAAGAATAGCCTACAAGAATCTTGTGCATACCAGAGTACAAAAGTTCTTGAAACTTATTAAAAACTTACTCAAGACATAAGAACACACACCTCTTTTGTGGTCAAAATATTTGCACCCTTAATATCACGATGTATGACACCTTGCTCATGCAGATAGACTAAACCTTCCAAGACCTGTAACTCGCTAGTTAGTACACAAATGTTTGCAGAAACTTAACTCAACTAGAGAAAACATATATAGGGACAGGGACCTGTGCAATGTAAACAGTCACCAATGATTCTGGGAAAGGTCCGAATTTATTTGGTTTAATAATGTTTGCAAGAGAGCCATTCTCCACATACCTGCAAACATATATTACAGAACTTGGACCAAAATAAACACAAAAGTAGTAGTACTTACTCCAGGATAATGTGAAGGTGAGTCTTTGTCTTCAAGGACCCAAGATACTTGACAATGTTTTTATGGTTCAGGTTCTGCATTAGAAATATCATGTTAGAAGGACATAAAGAGAAAGTGCAGAGCAGTAACCACTTATTGATTATCACATATTTGTATAACAATTATGTCCACATTGGGTCAAGCTCTAAATGCATTGCAGTTCCAGAGGATAGAGAATGTGTAATGGAACAATAGCTGAAGGAAACTACCTTCAACAAATCGATTTCTTGCTAGAGAACACAATCACCCCAACATCCAACAACCATCAAAAAAAAAAAACAGGAAAGGAGATGAGAGACGGAACACATTAGTCCATAAAGACAGAACAAAAAGTTAAAGAAACCAAACCATGATGGTGTTAAGATCCTCTTGAACAATATTCTCCAAGGAGACTTGTTTAATAGCCACAAAATCTCCATTCTCAAGGTCTAATCCTATGTAAACTCGACCATAAGCTCCTTTACCAATCTCATCCCCAAGCATCTGCGCTCAAAATAGTCAAAAAAAAAAAAAGTTCCATCCTTTGCCTCAGAATCAGAAGAAGAAGATGACGAAGGCGTTTACATATTTGTTGTCGAGAGTCTTTGATTTGTGGAACTGAGATGACGTCATTTGTCGCGCCATCTCTTTCTCCTTCCTTCCTCACACGAACAATTGCTACTCAACGAATCCGATCCATCTTTTTTACGAGGGAAACAAAATCACGGCATGAACAATGACAATTAGGGTTTTTAATTTACAGAAATTCTAGAGATTGATTATAGATTCTGTGTTGTTTAATTATAAAAATCATCATAAAATTTTAAAGGAAAAAGACAACTAAGATTTTGGTTCGGACATTGTGACCGAACTGGATTAACAGAGAGACAGACAGTTATGTCGTCTATTTCCTCACGCGCCACTTTCTTCGTTTATTATTAGGCCCCTAATATTTTCTTTCTTTACGATATAACCCTTTATTTCTATAATTATCAATTTACCCCTTTACTGATTTTTAAGAATGTGGCTGAGGAAGGACCAACCGAAAAGGATAAATCTTTTCTAAACATCATCATCCTCTTTCTCTGTGTTGCTTAAAGCTTCCTCCTTTCAATGGCGACTCTAAGCTTTAACACCACTCGTATGCAGACACCTTCACTTCCAAGAATCTCTAGATCATCTTCTTTCACTAAACCCACCAAAACCCATCTCTTCTCCTCCTCCCAAACCTTATCTAAACGCACCTGTTTCATCTCTCGATCCTTACCAGAGAGCTTTACAAAAGAAGAGACTATCATCAAACAGGAGGAAGAAACTGAAGATGATGATCCAACATCTGAGCTGAGTTATCTTGATCCAGAAACCGATGCAGAGAGCTTAAAAGAGTGGGAACTGGACTTCTGCTCGAGGCCGATTCTTGATTCTAGAGGGAAGAAGATATGGGAGCTTGTGGTTTGCGATGCTTCACTCTCGCTTCAAGTCACCAAGTACTTCCCCAACAATGTCATCAACAGTATTACACTCAAAGACGCTATAGTTTCCATCACACAAGACTTGGGTGTTCCTCTTCCCGAGAAGATTCGCTTCTTCAGGTAGTAAACAAGAACAACTCATAAAGGAGATCTCTTTTAAAAAAAATTATTGTTGAAAATTGTGTTTTTTTTTTGTGGCAGGTCACAGATGCAAACCATTATCACAAAAGCTTGCAAAGAGCTTGCTATAAAGGAAGTTCCTAGTAAACGGGTGTGAGCAAAGTCTTTCTTGTGCATAATTAGTGTATATCTCCCAAAGTTATAGTAAAATTTACATATAAATAAGCTCCCAAATTTATAAAAAAAGTTTATATAAACCATTACTAAATTATCTATAGGTCATAAAATCTCAGGACCGGCTTTGTTTACATGTTTTCTTGTTTATTATATAACAAAAGTGAACTCTGTTTTGCAGTGTTTGTCTCTGTTTCTATGGTTGCAAGAACGTTATGACACTGTGTACACGCGTCATCCAGGTTTCCAGAAGGGGTCATTGCCTCTTCTGTCTCTAGACAATCCCTTTCCAATGAATCTTCCTGAGAACTTGTTCGGGGAGAAATGGGCGTTTGTTCAGTTACCTTACTCAGCTGTTAGAGAAGAGATCTCAGAGTTTGATGAGAAGTTTGTGTTTGGTGCAACCTTAGACTTGGATTTGCTTGGCATTGACGTTGATGAGAACACACTCATCCCTGGTCTCTCTGTTGCTTCTTCACGTGCAAAACCTCTAGCAGGTTAGTTTCTTGCTAAACCATCTTGGAACTAGTCAGTTGTTGATCCTGAGTTTGTACATTGTGTCATTATTAGCTTGGATGAATGGTCTTGAGGTATGTTCGATCGAAGCAGACAGTTCAAAAGGATGTTTGATTCTGGCCGTTGGGATCTCGACAAGGTATGTCTACGCAACCTACAAGAAAACACCTGTTACTACTGATGAAGCTGAAGCTTGGGAATCTGCAAAGAAAGCAAGTGGAGGTTTGCATTTTCTTGCAATTCAAGATGACTTAGATTCTGATGATTGTGTTGGCTTTTGGCTTCTTATTGATTTGCCACCACCTCCTGTGTAATTCACTTTTATAAATTGGTAACAACCATGTTTTGCCATTTACATGAGTTTACCAAAAGTAGTATTATGGACCTAGTGAGTTCTTTGAAGCACATAGCCAAGCCTAACCAAACCTTTCCACAAAGAAAATGTCTAAGCCAGACAGGGCTACTTATGTTGTTATGCAGAAAGTGATAATCGTCTGATCAAATTATTTCTCTGGAACTGTTTAAAAGCTAACAAGACAGAGAGCTCTTTCGTGCAAAATGTGAAAAGAACACAAGAAATATACAAAGAAAGACAGAAAAAGATGCATCTCATTTTATAAACTAAGTCCTAGGAAGATGAAGGAGATCGTCCACGCAAGTATCTCCAAGGTCCAGTTCCTGTTGCTATCCTGCATAGTTTCAAACGAGTCAAAAGACTGCTACAATGGTGACTAAAGGCCCAAATTAAATTACCTGGCAATTCCAGTAATAGCTCGGAGGCCCATATAGATCGTAAGAGCTATCCATATTCCTAGAAAACCATTGAACTTTGCCATGTATATTATTGCTGCAATGCTTATGGCCGCAACTCCTACCTGATTTATCACAATAAATTAACAGAAAAAGAGTCAGATTCTAAGAAAAACAAAAATAATTATTTAATGAAAAGTAGTGCGTACCATGGAGTATGCAGTATAAGCAAAATCAGATGCTCCAAAATTGACTCCGTCCAACACAAAAGCAAGTGAGTTTATTGGCTGTGTTGCTGCTACAAACTGATGTCTCACACACAAAATCATATATTAGCATCTTATAGTAATTATTAATTAGTATTGCTTAATGGTATTATTATTATTAGTACCGGTATTCCAATGGCTATGAGGTGAATAACGGCAGGGTCCTTGGTGAATATTCCGGCACCAAAGTATAGTCCTAGTCCTACGAAAATGGACAGTCCAAGTCCTAGCACAAAACTCATCTGCATATCAAATCCATTTGTTTTAGTTACAACTAATTGAGAAGAATAATTATTGTTGTGTTCCATAATTATTACTATACGAATAACAGCATCTCCAACTCATTGTTATTTTCACTTTTATAATAGTTTTTAGAGGTTAAATTGCTCAAACTCACCTCTATTTTTTTCTCTATAAAAGAAAAAATAACATTTTTCTACTTTTTATTCTATTTTTGAAGATTGCTATTTTAGATAAATACATTGGAACATATCTCACTTCTTTATAGAGTATTTCTATTTTAAAATTAAAAATAGCAAAATATATTGGAGATAGGTCTAAGGAAAGATGATTGAGATTTATAACCTGTAGAACACGGGATGCAGCAGAAGACACTTTGTTGTAGTCCTTCTCGGCAAAAGAACAAGCCAGAATCGCCTGTAAAAGATTTTAAGTTAATGATATAGCTTGATCAAACCATATTATATAATAATAATTGATTATACCTGACCGGCTACGGCAAGACCATCGGCCAGGAGAGAAGTAGTTAACCAGACTTGTAAACAG
Organism: Moricandia moricandioides; assembly: GCA_905132885.1. NCBI lineage: Eukaryota > Viridiplantae > Streptophyta > Magnoliopsida > Brassicales > Brassicaceae > Moricandia > Moricandia moricandioides. The sequence goes on along the minus strand of CAJHQQ010000191.1, from coordinate 71,498 downwards.
ATCTGAAAAGCAGCCATTGGTGTTGTTCCGAGCCGAGCCGCCACTGCTGCTGCTAGTGTCTGACAAAACGTTACAGCTATGGTCCTTGCCAGCAATAATCCACCTTTCATTTTTGTGTGCACCATATTACAACTTGTTAGACTTCCCAAATTTCTGTATATTCCAATTTATATACTTGAAAACAATGTTCAAAAAATCTTTATGCAGAAATTAAGCGTTATAGGAGATTAATGTTTAGACATGCATCTAGAGACTGCTTAAACCAATTTAAAAAGAAAATTACAAAATAAAAAACTGTTTTGCTTATCATCAATATGCCGACTAAGTGTCGCTTTTTTAGAACATTATTAGAAATTTTTGAAAAGAAAAAATGATGTTTCACGTTTTTAATTGTAATAAACTTTACTTTGATCATTGCAAGAAAAACAACTTTAATATATATGCGTCCCTACCATTTTTAAGGAATTTTCCAAACTGCAAAGCTCCAAAGTTTGGTGGCATCAAATTAACTTTACTCGCGAGGCGGATGAACAATATTAGAGTCATGAAGTACCTTCACACACAAGCGAAACCATTAGTTTTATCTTTTCTTGTTTCTTTTGATTCAAGCAAGTCTTTGGGGTTTACAAGTTTTAGTTTTCACATTTGCATGTGTGAAAAAAGTTTATATCCTATATTCTTACTGAGAAATGACATGGGCAATGGCCGCACCGCTGACGCCAAGGTGAAGCACAAAGATGAAAATAGGGTCGAGAATGATGTTGATAACATCTGCTACAACTGTGTTCATGGATCAAGATGATACATGTTAGACTCATGATGTGGTAATATGTTTGGCTAAAAGATGATAAAATGTAGTATCTTACTAGTAGCATAGAGAGGAGTTTTGGTGTCCTTGAAGCCACGAAAAATGCCTTGCATTGAAAGTGACAAAAGCAATGCAGGAGCACCTAGTGATCGTATGGTCAAGTACTTGTGAGCTGGTGATAACACTGCCGAGTTCTGAACATCCAAACTCAACTCAAATTAGTTACACATTTTGTATCTAATAATGTGTGCATGTCTATCTATTTATCTATTTATATATATAACCTTATACCGGTTTCACTCCCATGACACCTAGGAGCACTTTCGAGCTGAAAATCAAGACTATAGCTTGCACAAGGCCAAGGATTAGCCCTATGATCATGGCTGTTGATGCCGATTTAATATTCTTCTTTCCTTTCTTCTTTGCTTTGTTTCCGTTGCTTGACTTTGTATTTAAAGCTAGTCACAGAAAGAAAAAAACAAGGATAATTAGTTACTTTAATTAGAAAAAACATCCTTTAGTTTTTCAAAAGTATTTTAGAAAAGCTAACTTAAATTACAAAAACCAAAGAAAAAAAGCAAAAGTTGATTAGGATTGAAAAATACCAACCAAAGATTTATTTTAAAATGCAAATTAACGCAAACACACAAACTAAACCCTTACAACTTTAAAGCACCCAGTGAGAGAGCATCTAATCAATTCTCTCACATTTATTATCATAAAAAACCGAAAGAAAAAAAAATGTGGAAAATGCATGGTAAGAAGCGTTTCATCTTTGAAAATCTATACCTAACACACGGAAGATTCATGTCATATGTCATTTTATAAATAGTTTTGTTTTAATTTTAATTACACAATAAAACTTATACTAATATTAAATGCATGAACTCCACTGAGAAACTAATCTCACTAGTGATGATTTTAAATAATGTAATAATTTCGGTTTTTACCTGGCGTCTGCTGCGGCTGGTTCGTGTTGTTACTTGCGGGTGACGCAACGCCTTTTTCTAATGAATCTTGAACAGCTAAAGTATTTGCATGAACAAGATTGTTTTTATTTGCTTCGTCTTCTTTCATCTTCTCCATCGTGTCTTCCTCAGCGACAAAGGAAGTTGTAACGCTCACAATTGGGAATATCGTGATTCTAGAAGCTTGATTGAATATCGCAATAGACACTCCAACCGCTGCTAGCTCAACCGCTCCTAAACGTCCGATATAAGCGGTGTCAATCAGAGAGGCTATTGGATCAGCAGCTAGAGCCAAAGCCGCAGGAAACGCTATGCCTAGTATCTCTCTCCCAATTGCATCCTTACTGAATACATGTCTGCAATATATATAAATAAACGTTATGCATTACTCCTTTTTAATATTATTAATCTTCACCATTTCATAAAAAAACACTTTTTGGTATGAGATACTTACGTTAAATCTTTGAAGATAACAAGAAATGGAATCTGCGTGACCACACTGGCCGGAACTGAAGTAAGATCACCAGTTTCCGTCATCAATCGAGCTTCTCCTCTGAAACTCTCTTTGTGTTTGGTTTGTGGTGTCTGAAAATATCTTAGATGTTTTCGAAGAAACGGATGTGAAGCGTAGGTTTAAATATAAGCTTGATTATGTACAAATGTGATTATGTTTGTGTATTTATAGACACGTAATGAGCATGCATATCTTTTGTATTTAATTTTTAAAAGACTGTGAGGTTTCTTTCTTTTATTTACCCTGGAAAATAAATAAGTAAAAGAGCAAATTTCTTAAATAACTCATTTTAGTTTTTTTGACTTAATAAGATATTCCCTCCATTTTTTAAAAAAAGTTTCACTTTAACTTTCATTTTTTGCTATACAAAAGTGTCATTTTATAATTTCAATACAATTTTGAACTAAATATTAATTATAAATGCATTAATTTTATAAAAAAAATATTTCAAAAATTATTGATTAAATATATGTAATTAATAAGAACATAACGCATTCTAATCATTTTCTTAATATGTATGCAAAATGTTAAAGTGATACTTTTTACGAAACAAATAGAGTATTGTTAAAGAGGTAAATGTCAATTATACTTTATTTATGATTTTATTAAATTATTTATTAAATTAAAATTGAAATTATAATAAATTCGAAAAATATTTTCTTTCAAAAAGGAAATTTCTAAAAGAAAATTTGCGAAACATTTTTGCTTAAAAAAGATTTGGAAATTTTTGGAATTTGTTATTTTAAATGTTTATTTATTAGATATATATATAAAGAAAGAAATATAATTTTCTTTAATGAAACATAATTTGGTCATTTTGACTTTTATGGTTATTTGAAAATAAAAACATATTTATAAGCTATTTGATATCATTTCTCTAAATAAAAGTTTCCTTTCATGTTCTTTATTTCATTCGGAACTATAGACACTAATAATATGGACTATTTTTGTTTGCAAACAATAATATGGACTTTTTAACAAACCAATAGCATGGATTATTTGTTTATTGAAGGAAAATTAGTACAAATAAACATCGAAGAGGAAACATGGTCCTCATGAACTATAACAAAACACGATGCGGAAGCTGACTGTGAAATGATATATGTTTTCATTGAAAGTTTTCTACTTGTATTCATTTAAGTGGAGAAAGAGTTTTAAATTCTCCTTAGATCTCAATTATTTTTATATATCTTCCACTAAAAAAAGTGAATCATTTTGCATTACGGAAATTCACTAGCTACCAAATAAATTAATCTATTCTTAAATATCAATTAATAATTTGAAAACTTCTCTTTTCGTCAGTTAGAAAACATTCGAAGTGTTTTTTGTTTGTGTTTGTTAAATACAAAATAACATAAAGATGGCAACACAGACCAACACAGGTGATTTGTATATAGTGCGTGTCGTGTATGTAATTGTTCCGTAAGATAAGGCTATCTTTCCCAAAGCATCCACGTCTATTTCATTACCAACAATACCTTTTTTAATTACCAACAATACCACTTCCCTGTTCTTTATATATAATCGCATATCATAAATTTTTAACTGATTATGATAAATAGATGAATTAATCATAATTTCATTAGATAAAAGTGTCAGTGATTAATTAAAGATAATATATGTTAATCTAAAACAATTAACAAATAAATCAAAAATTGTGTTTCTTCAATTATAAGTTTATCCATTAATTGTTTTGCACCATGACAACAAACAAAAATAAGATGTTAACGTCTAACATTCTGCATCGTGGTCATATGATTTACTGGTTGTTGTGAATATGACAACTAGATTATATAACAAATCTAAATAAATCTTGTATATATTAAAAACGTAAGAAGTAGATACATAGCTATATATGTGAGATTTGAAGGTTCTAACAATTTTAAAAAAATATATATAAAAAAAATGTAATATAGAAAAAAACTTCAAAAATTTTTAAGAGCCAAAGTTAATACTCCCTCCGTTTTTAATAATTGACGTTTTAGGGAAAAATTTTTTGTTTCAAATTATTTGATGTTTTCAATTTTCTATGTAAAATTTATTAATAATTAATGTTAGATGACCAATGATATTATACCTTCTATTTTATTATTGGTTAAATTGTGGTTAAGTAAACAATTAATGATGTTTTTGTTTAGAAAATGATAAAAAATTAAATATTTCTTAAACTATGTGCATAATCCTAGAACGTCAAATATAAAAAACGGAGGGATTATGTTTTATCCGGTTGTGTCCAAATCCGATCCCGGGTAGATACTAGATATTAACAGCTGTCCAATTTAACATGTTATAGTCTTTTTCACAATCATAATCATACACTGCACATATGAATATATATATATATATATATGCTAATACCTACTAAGAAGCAAACAAAGAACTTAATTATGAGATCTATGGAGGTAAAATATAGTTACCTGTACGTATGTAGTCAACGCTTATATAAGTAATCACGTGAACTTTAGATAAGTAATGATACAAGTGGAGTGTTTAAGAGAGTTTAGAGGGGATAATTAATAGGCGTGTGCCAGGAGTGGTACTTGGCTCCAATTTAATAAGTGTGTGCCAACACTTGGCTTCAATTTATACAAAAATTCCTTTCATACTCTCTTTACCTCATTTCTGTCCATACGTTCTCTAAACTTTTGCTTTATGTATAAAGTAACGCACATCCTAATTTATTTACTTTATTTTTTTTGTCCCAACTTGAAATTATGGGACTTGTAAATATATGCTACTTACTATTGAAGCTTTCTGTTGTGTATTCTCTCCATTTCATATTAGAAATTTTTTTTTGTTACAAAATAAGTGTTGTTTTCAATTTTCAATGCAATTTTTTTTTTAATTTTTACTTCAATTTTTTTTCTATTGGTTGAAATATGGTTAGGTGTATATGTAATTGTGTTTTATATAGAAAATATGCAAAATTAATTATTTTTTTAATTTGTGTCCACAAAACTAAAGTGACAATTAATATGAAACAGAGGGAATATAATATTTTTCAATACTTTTTAATTTTTTAAAAATCTTTTGGAAGCTAAATAATATACATATATTAACTATTACTCCCTCCGTTTCTTAATAAATGTCACTTTGACATTTTTCACATAAATTAAAAAAGCGATTGATACGTGTTTAAATTGTTATTAATTACACATATTTTACCAATAGTATTTGAGATAAATAAAATTATTTATAAGATCAACGCAGTTTGTAATTAATTTTAAGTTAAATGTAAATATAATTTATATTGAAATTATAAAGTGACACCTTTTATATAACAAGAAAAAAATGTTAAAATAACATTTATTATGAAACAAGAGAACAATATTTAATGAGCCATAGACAAATATTTCATTTTGGTAACAGTAGGATCAGCTATGATGCATTAATACTTATCATATGAAGTAACACCAAACCCAATCGAAACACATAGGAATTTGGCTAGGCTGGCCTTAAGCCAAACCTAACGAAACATTAGTTTTAGGTTTCCAAAAAAAGTTAAAATATTACATAGACAAAAATCCCCCCAAAACTTTTTTTTAGATCCTCAAATTTATTTTTAAAAAATTTAATTCAAATCTTTTATATATTGCTTAGGACTCTCTAAATCTCAGGGCGAGTCTTGGAACTTGGGTATGAATGGGAAGAAACATGGAGGTATTAACCCTCTCTATAGTCTGGCCAAAACCATTAAGTGAACAGAAAACGTTTGAGAGACGTGACGTAGTCGCTGAAGTCACAATCAACGAAACAGAGTTTTATACAACAAAAGTGGGCTACGTAGGATTCCCAATTACGATGCAACAATGATCATTTTGTTTAACATTCATTTGTCTCTTCTTTCGCATTCGTCAATACTTAAAGATAGTTGTAAGTATATTATATTTTGCGTCTCATGCGCCGTTACCTTACCTAATACTGGTTTGTTTTCCATCACGATACCCATTGAACTTCATTTGATACCTCACGTTTCTTATCACCTACTTTTAAAAGCTATCATCCTATGTTTAATTAATTATTTTTATTATCGAATGTGCGTTGATAATATGACTCATTATCTCAAATTATTGGCAGATGAAATGCAAAATGATTCGTGGATGAAATTGTTAGATTTTTTTCCCTGATTAACTTCTTTATCAAATTTTGTTATGTGCATTAGTGCGCTCTCTAAATTCAAAAGATATAATTATTAAACAACACGAAGGCTTTCTATAAAGAGTACATGAAAAAGTACAAATGTACTATGGCTTGAATATTCCATAGAAAAACACTTGACGTCTCTCAGAAATTATTTAATCACAGAGACATTAACACTCCAAAATGACACCATTATGTCTACTCGCACAATGGCACGAGCAACTATTTTTATATTCTAGTTTCAAAAAAGAAAAAAAAACTATTTTTATATTTGGAGATATAAATCTATTGTTTAGTCTCCATTTGAATACGTAGAGAAAATGTCCGTTCATGGACCGCACATTTATTTGTGAATTAAAAGTCTGAGATATACCAGATTAATAAAAAAACTATTTTTATATTGCATGGTTAATTTATTGTATCATTTTATATATTAAATGTCGATGTTGATACAATTCATAATTTACATTCTGTGGCTACTAAAAGAGGGTAGATACACGATTAATTATAGGCTTAGATCATTCAAATAGTTAAATAAAAATTAACCAAATGGATGTTTTTGGAGAGCGGAGCCTATGAGGTGTGAAGACATTTTTGCACCTATGGCCCCAAGTGAGTCTATTGTTTGTTAATGGAAACTAGAGATATTTGTAAAAGAAAAGAAAAGCTTTTTTCTGTGTAGACATTGACATATATGGAAGATTTCACCCAAAAAGAGAGAAAAAAGTTTATTCTCATTAATTTATTTCCATGAATTAAAAGCAAAAAAAGAGATTGCTAATTTTTGATAATAATGATGGACGTAAATCGGCGATATCAAATTAAAGAAAACCCGGATATAAATTTGTTGAAATGTAGAGTAATACCCAAAAAAAACTTATCTAACCAATAGTTTTACTATTTTCTTAGTAAATTTGGTTTTGGTTCTATATGCATCATCACGGTTTGGTAAGATGTGGGTATGTAATTTAACAACAACAAAAAACAAATACACAGAAGAAAATTTTCATTGTAAGTTCAGCATGGCATCTCATTTAATTTGCATGATTCCAATAATTTTAAATGCCTTTAGGGAGAAGAATCTCTGATAAATTAAGATGCCAATCTACATTTTTCTCTTAACCATTGTAGCTTGGTTGCATCTCTCGTTATAATATTACATACAACTTGAAAGTAGATTATGTTCATCCGTAGTAATAGAGGCAATGCAGCTCTCGATTGAAGCATGTCATCCATCTCTCTTCCTGCCCCCATGCATCGCCCGGTTCTTTGTTCCTATGTATAGACCAAATGTTTGTTGACTTATGGTTTGATGAATATAGCCCTCGATGAAGAAACAATCAATGTAGGAAGTCATATAACTTAAAAGTTGATGGTGGATGTGAATTGAAGGCCAAAGACATTACACTTGTTATCAACTGTGATATGGTGGATAAACTATAATTACACGAGTCATGATTTGGGTTTGCTGTTCTTGTAATCCAGTTTCCTTCATGCTTAAGTTCAGATAGACTGATAACTACTTCACCAATCATGCTACCTAGGAAATTTTATGTTTAGTTAAAAAAAAAAATACTTGATCTACATTATATGGTACCTAATTATACAGTACTCTTTATTTTAGGAGATTTGTTTTTATTGTTAGTATGGTTCAAAATTTTCAAGTTTTCTGGTCGACAAATAATTGAAAACCTCTAAACCGGAACCGAATGTATATTCCAAACTATACCAAACAGAACAATCAAACGTAGTGCTTCATTTGGGCTTGGGGCCTCCATTGTCCCAGAAACTCATTTCAATACGAAGTTCACCTCAGGTCCATTAACCCAACATTTATGATATACATTTGGATTTTCTTCATTGTGACATACTGTATGATTTATCTATATTTGTTTCTTTAAGTATACGTTTTGTGTTTTTTTTTTCTCTTAAAAAGTACTCCCTCCGTTTCAGAATAAGTGTCATTTTAGAGAAATTTTTTTGTTACAAAATAAGTGTCGTTTTCGACTTTCGATGCAAAATTTATTAATTTTATGCTGCAAATTATTTTTCTATTGGTTGAAATATGGTTAGGTGTATAGGTAATTGTGTTTTTATATAGAAAATATGCAAAATTAATAGTTTTCTTAATTCGTGTGCAAAAACCTAAAGTGACACTTATAATGAAACAGAGGGAGTATATGTTTACATTTTATAGGAAAATAATATTTCATTCTCTAATTAAGCATAGCAGTAAAATCAAGTCAATTGATAAATGTAAACCTGAATTAAATTGATAAATTTAATTAACAGAGCAATGTATTGTAACTTGGATGAAAAGATGAAAGTTTGAACAATGTTTACAATATATCTCAAGATATTGAATAGTTTTTTCCTTGTGGTAAACAAGTCCAAGTTTAGGTAGAGAGACAATGAAAGAGATAATGCTTTCTTATTAAGAAACCGTGTTATACACATCAAACTCGAATTTGTACAAAAAAAAAATTGAAAAGATAAGAGAAAGCTATACAAATAAACCAACTAATCACCTCATTATGTGGGCCATTATTTAAGTACTTCCTCAGCAAAAAAATCTCAATGTACTCTTCCTATTCACATTTCATGTACTAAAGGAACCATGCATGGTGACTAGCTCCTCCCTATAGCTCTACCTTCCTTGACCATATGATAAGAACATAAATGAAAATAAAAGAATAGACCAAACTTGATGGAAAGAAGACTTGCTGCAAAAGAAAAAAAATGAGACACTTATGGAAGGAAGTATATCTGCTTTGGTAACTGGTTCATGAAGACGTATAGAATAATGAATAAGAAAAAAATAAGTGCAGAGAAGATAGAATGCGAGATGGAATATTTGTTAATCAAGGAAGGGAAAAGAAGAGTTGTTATTGATGAGACCATCTAAATCCCAGTCTCCCATTTTAGGGTTTTCTATTTCCCAAGAACTGTTCTCCATGCCCAACATGTCCCCTACTTTGAAGCAAGGATCAAGAACTTCCAAGTTTACGTTGTTGCTTGTGGTACAAGCAATGGCATTGATAGTCTCTGATGGGGGAAGAAACCATTCATTTTCTACTGATGCTCTCTTGCTATTCGGATCAAGAATTGTGTTTCCATAATCTCCTAACCCCTTGAACACATTCCCTGTGTTTCCCATTTGTTGATATTGATTATGATCATGTACTGATATCAAGGGATCAAGCTGGTTTAAGCCAACACCACTAACCACAGGTGGAAAATTGAATGAAGTAGAGTCCATGCCCATGGTGCTTCCCACTATCATCATGTCATCATGATGATGATAGCTATCCATCAGTGGATTTGATGACTTGCTTCCCATGTCATCATGTGGATCTCTTGGGTCCAAAGAGTTACTATTACTATTATTAGGTGATGATCCTGAAGAAGTATTGTTCTTAAACCTCTTCTTCAATGTCGAGTTCCAAAAGTTTTTGATCTCATTGTCTGTCCTTCCCGGAAGCCGAGTAGCTATTTGAGACCACCTGAAAGAATGGTTTAAGATAAATATATATTATTATGAACAAATATGCTCCCGCCAAACTGTTTAAATCTTTGCATGGAAATATAAACTATAAAAAAATTGTTACCAAGAATGGCTACAAACTCTAATTCATGTAGCGTTTGTTTTTGCGTTTGCATGTGAAAAGAAAGGTGTACCTGTTACCAAGAATGGAATGCAAATGGATGATGAGATGTTCTTCTTGAGGAGAGAAGGAACCACGTTTAAGATCAGGTCTCAAGTAATTGATCCAACGAAGGCGACAACTTTTGCCACAGCGTAAGAGACCAGCATTCCTAGCAATGTCACTCCAACATCCATGTCCATTGGTCAACATATACCTTATGAGCTTCTCGTCTTCATCAGGAGACCAAAGTCCCTTTCTTAGCTTCGGTTTGTTGCTATTGCCACCACACGCATGATTTGGCTTCTTCTTCTCTCTGCTCGTACTAGTTTCCTGATTCCTCATCATCATTTTCGACTTTGATGAAGACTACAGATAGATAGAGAGATTGTAAGAAGGGATGGAGAGAGAGAGTAAAGTGTTTGTTGGGATTGAGTAGAGAAAGTTTCTCTAATAGAGAGAAGAATGTGAAGAAGAAGCAAGAGGTGGGTCATCATGTTTTTTAAATTAATAAAAATAAAATATGTCTTCGTTCAAAAACATGATGATAGACTTGTGAGTGAAGAAAAATGCATCGAAAAAGACTGGTTTAGAGTCAAAGACAAGAACAAGACCAACCTCTCTATCTCTTACCCCACACACCCACACGTGTGTTTGAAGTATCAAATATATTCATGAGTATGTACGTTGTCTTTTAGATTATTTGTGTTTTCTTAGAACTAAGAGCATGATTAACCGGGGTCTCTTAAAGTGGGGTTCTTATTTTTTTTAAGAGACGTTTCTTAGCTTTTAACTAAGAAAACCTAAGAACCGTCTCTTAAATAAAAACCATAAGAGACGTCTATTAGCGGGAAAAATGTAAAAAAAATAAAAAATTAAAAAGATAAATTTTACATTAAAAACCCCACCTTGACAGACCCGGGTTAATCATGGCCTAATAAACCAATTTTCAGTTTCTAAAAGTAATATTTTAAGTGCCGACAAATAAGAAAGAAGTAATGTTGTACTTCTTCTCTAGGCTCCAAACTTATTTTGAAGCAACTTTCATTTTAAGACACAATCAACCGTATCTAATTAATAAAGAATATTTCAGGTTATAAAAAATAATAAAGAGTATTTAGAAGCGATTAAATATCCTTCGACAAAAATAACAAAGAGTAAAGTTAAAAATCACTACCTTCTCTCTTAGCTTTTCTGTCTATACCTTAACATAAACCTGTGCAACTGGATAGAAATTTAGAATTTGAATCTCTCTTAACAATCTTTTTTCACATGAGTGGTTATGAAAGGTTTTATTTACATCACATGAATGGTAGCATGCTTTGATCAAACAATCTTGTTATTTATTTACATATACTGTAGTAGGCATCCATCCCCTATCTAAATATTATTTACAAATGAGTTTTCTTCTGTCTCCTAATATGTTTTGAGCTATCAACCCCCTCTGTGCATGTCTTCATATCTGAATCACAAGACACACCTCGAATCAGACAACACGGAAGTGAATATAGTAGTAAAGATAATCAAGTAATGGCTTCACCTAATGTTTCAAGGGATTGTCAACGAGAATCAAATGCATTTGGAAAGAGAAGATGTTGTCATCAGCAGCATCTGTCTTCTGCGTTTCAGAAAGAACGTTAGTCATTAAAAAAGAGACCAATAAGCTGCTTTGCTTTATCATGGAGTTCAACATCATATTACAAACGGGGTTGGAACTTACATTTGATTATTTATGAAAGAGTACTTAGATGTGCACGCGACCAAGGAACTCTGATAGCCTGAAAACATAGCACACATCATGGTATGATAATCCACAAAAAGTAAGGGAAATTAAATGATGTCTGCAAGTTAAGTCACATTGGGATAAGAAAACATTACCCGGCGACACTCTCTGCTATTACAGCTTCTCCTTCTTGAGAACCAAGATGCCGTACAACAACTTCTTCCAAGTTACCATCTGTATATGCATGCTACATAGCAAAACCACAAACGATTGAGTATAATCAGTAGTTCTGATGCTTTTGTCAAGAGATAAAGATAATGTATACCTTGTAGAAACAGCTTCCTCCAAATGGGCAGTTCCCATTACCAAAGCTGAAGTGCTTGCAGTCGATAGACCTTCAAGATTGGAACAGAACACAATGTACTTATCTAGTAAGCCATATCAAATGTGAAGACATCAGGTTAAGCTATACCTGAGTTTTGCCTTGTATATATCGATGATTTCCTTTTTCTCTTCAGGAGTAGAGTACCAAACAACACTCGGGACAACGAAATACGACAGCTTACGACATATAGGACACGCTCTCAACGTGCTGTTCACATCCATTCCCGAAACAGGAGCACTGCTACGCCAGTTACGAATGCATTGTATACAGAAAGGATGATGGCACTCCGTCAAGAGCCCAAACTTCCTTTCCCCTGGAGTAGCTTTCGACAAAACACGATCCAAACACACACTACACTCAATGTCTTGACTTTTCTTCAAAGCTTCGATGTGTTTTTGCTTCTTTTGGCATTCTTTGGTGTGCTCTTCTCGTTCCTCAGGTCTGAAAGGATGCAAACACTTCTTCCCACAGGTGTTGCAGATGTCTCCATGCATGTGTGGACATTGGTTGCCTCGTGGGCAATCACCAGCAGCAGCAAATGAGCAGATTGGGTATTCTCTTGGGTGGGTGTAACAAAGGTTAAGGGGTTTGTCACGGTCATTAGTACTGTCCCCATCTCCTTTCTGGTTCCTGACATGTTCGTATCTACATCTACTTCCGTATAAACATATCCCTTTCTGATAGAATGTGCAAATCTGGTGATTGAAATGATCAACAACATGAATACAGGAAAGAAAGATGCTTTGAGTAGAGATTAAAATTACATTATTGGCAGGGTGCTTGGAGTCATGGGAGTATTCACAGTTTTCTCCTTTCAAACACGAGCCATGGACAAAGAACTTGCAGAGTATCCTGTTATAAAGAGAAGCTCAATCAAAAGGGTCAACCTTTATTCTCAATAAAGAGTCAATCTTTATTCTCAATAGGAGAGGACATTGAAAGAATGTTAAGATTACCTGTCGGACATCTCGGGATTGTGCGAGGAAAAAGGGATTCAGACAAAAGAGAAGAATCTAAAGGAAAGGGAGAAGCTTTTTTTATATTTTTGGGGAATTTTTCAGAGGATTTTTCTACGGTTTTTGAGGATCTCTTCATCACCTCCACCACCTCTCCTCTCCATTTTCGTCTCTTTTTTTTTTTGCTAAATTATCCTTTCTTTTTTATATATTTAAACTGCTAAACAAAACCCACCATTTGTTCTTGTAATGATATGTCTGCTTCCATGTCATCAATCTTCAATCATCTCTGTCGTATGAAAGCAAATATTTGTGGGCATGGCAACGAAGCTAGATAAGGTTTTAGGCTTTAATGGGCTATATTGGGCCTATGAATTAGTAGAGCCCACAGAAATAAGTTTCTAGGGGTTTGATGCATATAAAAGAGTAAGCTGACCATCAAAAACTATTAAGGCTACTCCGCCGCTCATTCTCATATTTCTTAGATCTAAAACACCAACCAGAGGAGGGAAAGGGTGAATCGTCTGAGGCAACCAGCATGAGAGCTAAGGTGAGTAATGTCTTTTTTATTAATGTTAATGGATGAAAAATAGAGAAGTAGTGTGGGTAGAGATATTGATCGTGTGTTTCTGTTTGGATTGGTATCAGTGGAAGAAGAAGCGTATGAGGAGGTTGAAGAGGAAGAGACGAAAGATGAGACAGCGATCTAAGTAGTGTTCTCGAACCTGTTTTGTCTCTTCTTTTTTTTTCTGTAAAACCGACATTTGTGAGAGTTTTTGTTGGTTTTCTATCTGAATTTGAATGTTTTCGTTGGACCAAGCTATGTTTTAAATCAGAATTATTATTTTGTCATGAAAGGATCATCAACCACGTAGGTTCTCAATTTATTCTTTTTATTTTCTGCAATCTGCTTATAATCGTGGTTCGGTGATTGATGGTTATCTTAGTGTCTGCGTATGGTCAGTCTTCGTCGAACCTTAGATGCGAACACTAAGCTGTTAGATTATTGGTTGTCTGAGTTTCACGTTTAAATTATTGTTATGTGAATGAATGCTGGTTATATGTGTTTTTAGTTTATTCAGGCAATTTATAGTATCGTCTCTGATTGGATGTGAAAATTGTTTAGATGGATTAAACTCTGTTTTCCAAAAACTTTCTTGGATGCATTTTCTTTGTTTGGTTATGTACAATGATACTCTTCCCTCTTAGTTATATTGTTTACAATTTTATAATACACCACCCTTAGATTTCTGTCTGCTAAAGAAAATTAGTTTCTTTAGTCTGTATTGTTCTGCTTGTTATGATCGCAGTGTGAATGGAAGATGTGTTATACGTGCGACTAGTACATGTAACCTATCGATCTTTTGCAACATTTTGTTATAATTAAAAGGTATTCGTGATAATAGTGTTCACTAGTCAAAGTCAAAGTCCGAATAACAATTCGTAATAAGATCATAATGAAGGGTAAGTCAAAAATGGCTCCAAAACTAAGGTGGATAGGAGAAACTACAGGGTCATGAGGAAAATGTCTACATGAGTCTAATATCCTCCAAAGAAAATTGGCTTCCAACCAAAAAAAAGGACTCAACTAATTCCCAAAGACTATTACAACGAAAGTATCCACACAGCTTATATAAACTAAAAGAACATTATTTCCGCTACACCTTTCCACTAAACTAGTCAAATTCTAGCAACAGACAAGTTGTAAACGAACACGGCCTATTGGTTTCTGACAGCTTTCTAATTCAAACACCAAGTGAAGTGTGTCTTAGTAGCCACCCATTGGTGGCATTCCATATGGTGGCATTGGAGGCATTCCTGGCATTCCTCCGCCCATTGGTGGTGGCGGACCATACCCACCACCACCTCCCATTCCTGGCATCGGTGGTGCGGGTAACGCAAGCGGCAACAATTGGGCGTACATGTTCTGATTTCAATAACAAAGAAACAAAATACCAACTTTTAAGTTTATTTTGTCAACATAAGACTCGCTATGACACCTGAGTAAGTTACCTGTTGGGACATGACATCCTTATCTTCCTGCTCTTTGGCCTTCACCTCTTTTTGTGCCTCCAGCTTGTCCTTGATTAGCTCATCCACTTTGCCTGAGTACTCTCGGATAAACTGCAAAAAACACGATAGGGGAGGGGATTAGAAAACTTCATCCTTACGCTCATATCTCACCAATAAGAGAATCTAGAGATTTTTTAAGGTCACCTGGAAGAGATACGGGAAGGCAAAGTCGAGCATGTTGTGGATCCAGGCAAGTTCTAGAGCAACATCTGGTCGGATTAAATCATAACATACAAAGAGACATGTCGCAAAGCACTCCTTTTTGCCCTGTATAATAAGAGCACAACATTAGACGAGTGATATTAGTTTCATCTTCTTCACCAATAGTTTTCCGGTTTTAAGTAGCAAATATATAAATAGCATTCAGTTTAATCCTGCTTCAGACCACCCATACCTGTTCAATGAAGTAAACCAACAGCTGTTCTGCAAGGTCGTGTTCTCCGGATTGTGAAGCAGTTTCCATACAATCTTTGTACATGTTATCTTTCTTTGACAAAGCAATTGATTGCTTCCATCTACCCGCTTTCTTGTAGATATACGCAGCCACACGTCTCATTTCAACAAGCTCGTGTTTCTCGATCTGTTCGCAAAAGTTTATACCCGATTAAATCTATAAAAGTGATATAAAAGCTGTAGTGGATTTAAAGTTTACCTTCTGAGCGAGGCCTATCTGGTCAAAACTGTCATGTAAATCAATAGACTCGCGCAACCTGTCATAGTCTTCTTCTTCCACGTATATCTCATTCAGAGCTTCATTAACAGCAGAGACATTGTTGCTCTGAACTGCAACCATGTATGGTTTGATAAGACGCAACTGGCCAGCCTGAGAACAGATGAAAAAAACTTTTCAGTAAGACAGCTTGGCTGTTTTTGGGAGGAAAAAAAAAATTTGGTCAGTTTCTAACCTTCCGCATAATATCAACAACACGAGTGTGATCTAACCGCAACGCAAGCACGTTGAGAAGATCGTTGATTAGATCAGGATGCTCTTGTAAGTAGAAATGCACAGCCTTGTAGTACAGCTCGACATTTGCAACCTTGGCAACAATGTCTTTAAATTGCATGTGCTCCCATGCTTCAGGAGAATGGTTCATCACAGTGGTCGCAGCATTGTCGAACTCATCATATTGAATATAGAGATAGGTAAGTTCCTGCCAGTGCTGTTGTTCGTCACAGGCCCGTATAAGCTTGGGGATATTGAGACGAGTGGAGAACAACTTGATGTGTTCCATAAGTTTCTCATAACGATATCTAGCATAGAGTACACCCAACTCAGTGAAGATACCCATGTGAGCACGCTCCAGCCCAAGTCCACTCTCCATAAGTGAGATTAATTCATTGAAGCACCCTCTGTTCTGGTAGAACTCGCTTACTTCTTCCAGGTCATCCACCTATCAACCACCAAAAGTTATCCACGTCCGGGTATATATATGAGATACATTGGGGTATAATAATATCATACATAAAAAGCAGGAAAGTTTTGTGCAAACGATCCATGGAACTAAAATTAGGTTCTTATTCACCTGAATGATAACGTTAAGGCCACAGATCTGAGCCAACCGGAATTCCTCTGCATCAACACAAGCAAAGCAGACTTCCTTCCATGTCTTTGCACTGTTTGCTTTCCTTGCAGCATCAACAGCACCTTGGAACTGTTGCAACTTCACAAGCGTGACAGCTAACTTGCCCCAGTTTGATATGAACGCATATATTATTTTTGCAGCCTCATACAGAGTTTCGTCATACAGGCGATCACCAACATTTGGTAGGTTAGCAACGTTTGGCATCAGAATGAATTCTTCAATCTCACCTAACCTATCAATCTTTGCATATGCATAGATGAGCTCACTATCAACCTTTGGCTCCTTCACCTTCTGTCTAACCATCAGAAGGTATCTGACCAAGTCATCATACACATTAGCATCTTCAGTAGCACGTATGACCTCCAAGAAATGCGTGGCATCCTCAGCACGGATAAAGGACTCAATTGCATCACTGACTAGTCCTTCCCTGAGTTGAGCCTTTGCAACTTCGCTCCAAACAGAATCTTCTTCGACCCGGAACGCAAACTCAACAGCACGCTCAATGCTTTTGACGTTATCCAGCAATACGTTGACAGCCTGAACATTTAAGTTAAACTTCTTGAAAATAGCAAATGCTTCCTCATACAATTGGGCTTCAACTGCCACTTCTCCAACAGCAGGTCCATCGAAATTGTCCAGCCTATTAATGTAATCCATTACTCTAGATGGATCAGCCTTAATAGCTGTTAATATAAGCAGATTTTGCAGATTGAAGTTTCCACTGAAGGCAGAGTTCTGAAGCACTATTTTTTCAAGAAGCTCAATAAGCTCGTGTGGTAAATCAGCGGTCATGAATGCTTTAACAGCGGCCGATACCTGCTCTGGGCTCTTGCTTTCGGGTAAAGCAGTAGACACAACTTGGTCAATAAGTTGTCTTCTATATTCATTTTCTTCCATAAGAACCTTATCCCAGAGATCACCATCCATCCTCTCCACTACATACCTACAGTTGAAAATTCGTGTATCACCAATCTACAGAGTAATCACTGTGAAATACGTAAGAGTTTTCATAAGAAATGATTGAATACCTGGCTTGTAACTTGAACAAAGAATTTTTGTTGGTAACATTGACGAGTTCCTCATCACATTGTCCTCTTCTGTATGCCACAACAGCCAGGGTAGGATCACGTTTCTCGCAGTACTTACCAACAACCCGAGAGTCATAGTACGGGTTGGTGGTCAGGAAATGTTCGGGGTTGTTGTTACTGTCGATGATAATTTTACCCAGGGCATTATGAACATGAACATCTTGGCTTCCCTCGCTAACTAGATGCTCCAAGAACTGAGTTAGGAGACGGAGTCGATTTCTGGAAAAGAATAAACATATTAGAGCTACCAGAACAGATATACATATTTATGAACGGAAACCAGGATGACTATAAGGATTCACCTCTTCTCGCATTCTTCAACAAGGGGTTCAACAGGTAGCAAAGAACGAACAGATAGAATAAGGCCTTTTATAAAATCTTCAGGGCATTCATCATCAAGTAACTGTCCCACAACTAAGGGAGCATTGCCAGGGTTCACCTTTATACGGAATCGCATGTGTTAATATATAGAAATACTGAACTAACGCGTTAAAATAGTCTCAAAATTTCATACCTTCTGAACGTAGCCTTCAATGTAGCGAAGCATGTTGTTTGTGTAGAGGTAATGAGTAAGATCAGGTACAAAGCCAAAACGGTCGCAGACATTTATCAAAGGTCGGGCATCAGGAAGCTTAGCTTCCATCAAAAAGTTCTTTGTCTTTTCAGCATCATAGAAGTTAGACTCTCTAGTCACACGCTCAACCTCCTTTATTTGACCAGTCTTGGCAGCTGCTTCAATGTACTTGAAGTGAATCTCAGGATCCTCACTATTGCAAAGGGGAAAATTTTGTCATCATCAGCGACATGCAGAAACAAGAATCGTGCTAGTTTAGAGGAATGCCAGTAAATCACCTCATACTCAAATATGAGCCTAGGAAAAAGTAAAGCCCTTCGTATGATTTAAACTGCTCAAAGAGCTTAATACATGCATCAACACCAAGTTGCTCACAATACTCCTTGCAAGCCTACGATCATATGGACACGTTAGTGTCACATTATGACATTAACAGTAAGATTCATCATACCATAGATCACTTACCTGAACAATTATCTGCAGGTTGCCTCTAAGGTTGACTAGCAAAAGATCCTTCATGCACTCCATAGCCCAATCGCTAGAAAGAGTGCCGAAAAACTCAACAAGAGCCTGCATTTGACAAAGTGATATTCAAAACTTGACATCCAGAGGTTTGGCAATTAAACGTTATTTTAGAAGCATTACCTGTGGCTCGATAGCATGTGTGTTCACAATAACACGTTTTATATCAGGTAACTCTGAGTAATGCTGCACAATTCAAAAGGAAAAAATGTTGGAGATGAAAGAGAATTCTATGTGGCCAGGAAAAAGAAAAGCAAGACAACAAGCGCCACCTTTAAGGATTGGATAAAAAGTCCAGCCTTTTCACAAAGTTGAGCAACACGTGGCCGGTCATAGTGGCTGAACATCCCATTTGCTAAAATCGCATCAGCCACATTAGGAAAGGTTACCAAGTTGATCTCCAGAACCTGTTTGGACATTTGATCTAAAAAGTCTGAGGAAAGGTGAGTAGAGATAGCATAGAAACATTCAAATTGATAACCATTTTCAACCTTCGTTTGCAGAAAAGCATGCTCAGGTAAATTTGGCTTCAGCACATCCAAAAGGAATTTAGTAGCTTCTCGGATCAGATTTCGCTGGATATGCAAAATATATAAATTAGCACTTGATATCGCTAATGCCCTGAAAAAAAAATTGTATGTTGTTGCAGAAAAAGTAATGAGCTACGAACATTGGTGTACAAAAAAATTTCACCTACCTGAAGAAAAAGGTCAGTGATGGTGTTGAAGTCAAGTGGACAACCTCCTTCCATTTGAGACATCATTAATGCAAAATTTACTGCTCCCTGCAAAATTCAGAAAAAGACTATTGACCTTAATACGGGAAATATTTTCTCCATTCTAAACAACGATAGATGAAAACTATTGAATACGGGTTAACTGTTTCATGACTCTTCTTGTGCTTACGCAGAAAATATCTTCTAAACCAGTCCATTAAGAGTTTAATATGTTGCAGGTACCAAAAATGCACCATACTAACCTGAGGATCTGTACGGAGTATGGTTTGCAGAAGAAACAGGTAATCAGGTGTGTACCCAACCTAAATTCACAATATGAAACCATGATAATATTTGAGTACACTGAACTTTAAGGTACGTATAGCAGAGGCGAGCAGAATTTATATATTGTTATTTACCTGCGTTGAGTAAATCAGTATTTTGTCAAACTCCTTTCTTTCTGCAAAAGCTGCTACAACTTTTGGAGTTGCCCGGGCTTTGACATATATTTTCAGAGCAAGGTCATTATCCACAGTCTGGAATAGAAAGGTTTATGTCACAAAAGACTACAGGAAACATATCACACACCTCTAAAAAGAAAATAGTTTATTTTAAGATTACCTTGACAAGGTCTCCCAGTTCTTCACTACATTCTAATTTATCCTCTGCTAACCAGTTTTCCAGGAGGTTCTTCTTGTTTTGATTCACAACAAGCCGAGATAGTTCCAATGACTCATATGAATTGAGCTTTCCTTTAGTTAAAAGAGTCCCAAAATACTGTAACAAAGGAGGAGTTTGCCCAGCTTGTACAGGAACACTCTGCAAAAATTTATCGTGTGATGTTGTAGTTTCAAAGTGGTGTTACCGACGTTAAATAATAGATAGACATGCTCACACAAAATCAGTTGCTTGAATAAGGAACAAATACCTGGAATTTGGCTACTGTATCAGGTGTCCTTAAAATTCCCTGAGGAGATTCAGCAGCAAGCTCAGCAGCCTCCTTGTACTTCGTTTGAGCAAACAGCTCTTTGAACCGCTCGACAACCTGCAACATTCGAACTGAACATGAGAACCTTCACATACCAAATAACTTTATTTTTCTTCAAGTTGACAATCGACAGATATAATAACTTCGGCAAGATGACCATCACATACCAGCTCTTCTGCACCAGGGAGGTTTCCTCTTTTCGCAAGATTGACAGCAAGCTCCAAATTGTTCAACTATGATAGAAAAGCATAGATTTCTAGCATGACATAGTGGTGACACAGGTAGCTTATATCGGGAAAAGAGAAAGAAAGAACATACTTGACCACTAATAAAAGGAATTATAGTAGCCTCGTTTACTGTGGCCAAAAGAACTTGTCCTCGCCTATTAATGGCATAGAAACCCCCAACAGAAGAGGCTTCAGAAGTCAAGAAAATTGGGTCTGGACTTATTCGATTTCTGTAGACAGCAGAAGCAGTTTCTAGATCGTATACAAACAACAACCCAAGCTTGGTGATGACATATATCAAGCTAAATTTGTGAGAGACCTGCCAGGGAAAAAGAGAGTTCAGCGAGTCGGAGAATTTTTCACCAAAACATACTAAATGTAATTGAAAGTGTAATGCAACTACAGACCTGCATGGCAACAGGGAAATCATCAGCAAAATCTGGGGGGAAAAAGAGATCCGCCTGCTTTTTTGTAAATGATGGTTTTCCTGCAAAATAATCACTCACATTTAGACAATACCAGCTAAAAATGTAATTAAAGACCTAATTAACGGTGACAATATAGTTTCTGCCAAGGATGCTAACCGGGTTGGGCACCAAGCTCAATGACGTGCAACTTTGATGTTATCTGCCCAGCATTAAAGCTCTTGCTTGCAAAGGATATAAGGATAGAAGGATTTTCGTTTCCAGGGACCTAATATCAATAACGTTGAGAGTTATACTCCAGTTCGAGAATGGACCACAGAACGAACGCACTAAAGAACCAAGTAGTTTACCTTAAACTGAGCAAATGAGGCAGCGTGTGCTTCAAGGGCCTGGCTCCGCTGTTGATCCACAGAAAAAAGCTGCATATTTCCTTTTACCAATTGTGCTCTCTACAGACGACAATAATTATAACATCAGTCAAGAATTTACAATATGAATGCAGTTTCGATGTCGTATTCGAAACTAATATACGGCAGTAAACCTACCTCAGGAGGGCCAGGAGCAATTCCAATTAAAACCAACCACTTCTCATTAGGAGAGCACTTGTAGTTAATAATTTGATTGTTTGCCAAATTGGCCGTCCTATCAAACATCTTAACTGGCTCAGAATCACCTGCAAAATATCGAAACAAAATTAGAATCACATATATACATGATAAGAAGATGGGAGTAAGCTAATGATATACAACCTTCAATAGACCAATGATACACGGAATTTTGTGTGACCAGCCCCAACATCTTGGGTGTAATCCACTTCCAAAACGCAACCTATAAAATTAAGAACGATTAATCTCCCAAAAATAGATCCGGAAGGAAAAAAAATCAGAGTCTGAATCAACCCTACAACAGGAAACTGGAAAGATAATGGGATTACAAAAATCTTTCCATCAACACTCACCTGCTCAGGCATCTGATGTGATTTCAGCTTTGCTTTTGCTTCAATGTTAAATATCTGTAGATGATCCTGAGTAGTTCCTGGAACTTGAGCTATACATACAAAATGAAGAAAACAATGAACCACATAATAAGAAATCAAAAAGTAATAGCAAATATAAGCAAAAAAAAAACTACTGCGAAGAAGATTTCTAGTCTAGTTTAACTACACAAAGCTTCGGACACAGTCACACAGAGGGGTAAAATCAGACACTTGGAATAAACCTTGCAAACGTTTGAATGCAATAGGACAGAAAATAATATCGATGAGTGTAGATACATATAAGTGACTCCCTATAGCTGGTAGAGATGCAGATAAGAAAACTAAGGCTAGCTAGCTTAAACTTGTAAGTAATATGGTTTAACCCAGTATGAAGTTGAGCATCGAAATAGATAGCAAACAAATTAGGAGTTACCAATGGTATTATAACTGATAAGCACCACGACGCAAGTCTATTCGATGGAATTAGTCAGTCAAATTACCTTTTAAGGCAAGGATCCTTGAGTTAGGGTTCATAAGAGCAGAATCAGCAGTAATAGGCCTCCTCAGAGGCTGCATGGGCATATTCATATCAATAATTACAACACTGTTTTGTGGCGCCGTCTCTCGTACACATATATACTTATCAGACTCCATAGTCACATTTGTAAACGTGATGAACTGCTGACTGATCCCAACGCTAGGAAGCTGGAAACAAAACCAAGCGATTCATCAGATAGTTCGTTATCAGCACACTGCACTAAACACAATCACTTGAAATTCGGAATCGTATCATAGATTTGGGCGTATTAAGAGAAATCACATGCATTACGGAACAAACTAGCCATATCGAGAGTGAACGATCGAGCAGAAATGGGAATATTAAGCTACAATGTCGTCGAAAACTAAGCTCGATTCCATGAGAAGAAGAAGAAGAACTCACCGTAAGGACCTCCTTCATCGTGATGGGGGCGTTTGCTGCCGCCATATTTGACCACAGATCGCGAGGCGAAAGAATCGGGGGAGAGTCAGATCAGTGGCCGGGACGAGATGGCAGAGATGGGAGACGAGAGAGTGGAGAATGAACTGAAATAGCTGCCAGATCTGAGCGGCGAGTGAACGAGAAAGGTCATGAAAGGAAAAAAAAATGTTTTGTATATATATGGATACAATCGGAGTCACGCGACACATGCTGAGCTGTACAAATGCGCTTTTGGTAATTAAGGGATGAAATCTATAATAATAATATTATTCCTCATATTAAAACATTTTTTGAAAGAGAAAATACAAGATTTTATTAGAAATCACTAATTAATTAAAATTAGTTAATTAATAAATAATTGGGCAAATCTTTCAAATAAGTCTTTTTAAAATTTTTGTCACAAAAATAGTTTTTAAAAATGATTAAAATAGATTTTTTTATTTAAAAAATTATCTTTAATTTTTTTTTTAATTTTAAACCTCACATCCAAAACTCCACCTCATAACTCTAAACACTAAGTTTATATTAGTTAACACAAATCATATATTAATCATTTTTCTTTTTAAATGTTATTTTGAGGATAAAAGCTTTTTTGAATTTATTTTGGTCACTATCTCTAAAAAAAAATTCTATCGTCTTTTTTCTCGAACAAAAAGAAGATTTATGGTGTTGGGCACATATCTATTTTCAAGTTTCAGATATGTTCTGGTTTGGATTAGATGTTCGTATTTTGGGTTGATGTGATTGGGTTTTTGCGGTGGGTATGTATGCGACGATGCTCTTGTTCCAGGTTTCAATGTCATTATCTGGTTTTTGTGAGTCTCCTTTTGTTGTTTCGCATGTGTGCTTAGGTTTTAGTTCGTTGGTCGATCTTGGCTAGCTGCAAGCCTTTTAGGATTTTAAATTTAGCTTTTGAGTAGAGCGGCTCCCAAGCATTTCGAAGACTTGTTCTCCTGTACGTTGGAGGTTCAATGTCAGTTTTGTCTTCATGTTGTGGTGGTTGCAGTGATCTATTGGTTGTTAAGATATGAATCTGTATTGGGTTTCGATCGACCAATCTTGAATGTGTGAAGGTTAAAGATGGGCTTTTATCTAGGTGCGAAGTGGACGTCAGAGAGTGCGTTCAAGCCTTATCTGAAAGTTTGCATAGATCTTGAAGCGATATTTCTTGTTAGGTTATGAAGTCTAGGTTCTTGGGTTCGAGTGAGTATAGTTCCGGTTTGAGAATATGTGGTGTCTTTGGTTCTACAAAGTGGATGGTAATGTTTTGGTCGAGGACAACACCAATACACCCGGTTCTACATTCTGCTATTTAGGAGATCTTTTCTACTGAATTATTCTATGATTTGTGTAGATTGTTTGGTTTATTGTGTGTTTAGTTGCCGGTTTCAGGTTTTATATCGTATTTATCTTGTGGTTGTAAGTTGCCCAATTCCTTTATTAAATTATCAAAATTGCTAAGAAGGTCGATTACGTTTTTTATTTTTGTATATGCGAGTGGTTGCAAGATGATGTGATAGATAGATGCATAACATCTAGTTGTAGGTTGCAGAGACAAAAAAAAAACAAAGGATCTATTTAGAGGATGACTATGAGCATATGTACCGAAATGGATGATAATGATTAATGACCTATCGAGGGATAGCTGGAGTTACATAGTTAATACACGACATGTTATAGTCTTATCCTGGTCACCTAACACGGATATGGGTCCATGCTTTAGGGTCCATTTGAATACTCGGAGAGAGGGTCTATCCGTGGGCTGCACTTTCCCTTGATGATTAGTTTGGACCTCTCCATGGGCCTGAGATACCCCCAGATTAATCAAAAAAACAATGACAATTAAAATTATTTCAACACATAAAACTGTTTTACTGTCAAAAACCACACTTTTTAGCGTAATTTCAACATTAAAACATATGTTTTCTAACACTAAAAACTATTTTTGCATTATTATATTATTAATTTCTAAATTTTGTTATTACTTAATATTTACAATATAAACGATTATATCATTTAATATCTATAGTATAAATAATTAATTCTTATGTATTTATATTACATCAAAAATAAATTACAATATTTTATTGCCTTGACACCACTTGGTCCTGTCATGTTGTATCTCTTGATGACGGTGCCAAAAAGGACGTAAGCCGGCCTTACGGGAGAGTTAACCGGAAACATCTCAAATCCAAAATGCATCAGGAATGTATAACCAATGGTGTTGAGTTTCATCAGTCTAAGGTCACTAACGTGGTTCACACAATCTTTAAGAGGAACATGCCATGATGGTTTCAAAAACATCTTCCACATCACACAATCTATATCTCTGCCTTTTGCGTAAAATAACTTTACCTTATGATGCCATTTTTATTTCACTATTCAAACTCTTTAGTCTCTAAAATATTATGACCCTTTCACTAATTAGGAAAACTTAACTAGTCACAGACTGAACATAGAATGTTTTGATTCAGTTTATTGATTGTTGACCATCCATATTAAGAAGTATTTAATATTATTTGACTAGATCAACCCATGCTAATCACCTTGAGTATATATGTATGAATGCACCTATGAATCCAAAACCAGCTATTAGTCAACACATGCATATAAAGATACAAATTATCAAAGCAACAACAACAAAATGGAGAAAATTTCAGCATTTTTTGTCATCTTCTTCCTTGTCTCGTTGTGTAAGTAACATAAAATTTAGCTATTCATCCTTGATATATATGTTCTATCATTTTTGTTTATAATGTTGGACATTATGAACAGGCATGGTAACAGTAACGGTTGGAGATATATGTCATACTGACCAAGATTGTATAGACATTGGCATTCCAAGATGTAAGCACACAGGGAGGATGCCAATCTGCTACAATGGCTATTGTAGCTGTTATGCTAAAAGGCCTCCTGCAGCTTCCACCAATCCTTTATCAACCTCCAACTCTTGATCTTCATAATATTCATGCAACATCATTTATGTTACATTTTTTTTAATAACAGTGCATAAAGCCCAATTTATTAATATTCCATCATTATCTTCTCTCCATGCATCTTTTATATACAATGTATCTACATTTAATAAACTAATGGAGTACTTAGCTTTTGACTCTTTGTATACACAAGTGATGAGGATTCAACTCAACATAACGATAGTCATTATTGACTACGATATCTAGTTGTGGTGGTATTCTGTCACCCTTTCAATTCAAATCCACGTATTTTTATATTGCTGATAAAAAATATTAAATTATATGTTGTTTAAGAGTTAAAATTAGTTCATTTTACATTTTAAATCTATTTTTTTTTTGACAGAACTTCAGTTTGATCCATACACATTTAGCTTGTTAATTAGTAATAATAAGTATAATATATTAATAAGAAAAATATATAAAATTCAACCTTTTCTGTTAATTTAGTGAAAAATCACAAATGACGTACAAAAGTATAAGTTGCCTTGAAAATGGCATAAATAAACTAAATTCTAGATTTGGATATTTTAATCGGATATGAAATCGAACTGAATGGACTCGAAAATAATTGACTCAAAACTAAACTGCAACTTTACAAATACTTAGTTGGGTCTCAAATTTATCTACAATGAAGAACCAAAAACGAAAGAATCGACTTAAATAGATCCAAACGTGAAAATACTATGATCGATAAGAACCGATATACCTGATCAAAAACAAACATAATTATTGACGATTATGACTCCATTTTTTTATTTTATATATTTTAGTGTATAATTTAGTTGTAATGTCTTTTTATTACGGCGTCATTATTATATTGTAATATTTCTAGGTAATATGAATATTTAGATGTCAAAATTTTAGTTTAAAATATTTAATTTTAATTATTAATATTTTTAGTTATTTTTGAACAATTTAGATACAAATGATTTCTGCTAAATTTTGATAAACTTCAATTATTTTATATTTTTGGGGTTTTGAATACCCAAAACAAAATGGAGCCTCCGAGTCCCGAATGCCAAACTTTAAAAAATAATGTATCTGCACATAAATTTATCCAACTGATGATCTATACTATACTATACCCAAACGTAAATTCACAAAACTACACATTAATATTGGACATAATTTTACTTCAATCAAATACAGTATGAACTTGTTACACATTTAAATGTTTGCATTAAATTCACCAAACGGCGCATTGAACGGGGACGATATCTCTTCTGGTTTAATTAATTAACAAACCGGTTCGATCCGGTTTTTGAAATTCGAAAACCTTATGGGGTCAAACAGCTTAGTGGAAGTGTCTGGAGGGAAAATTTCGAACATTGAAAATTTTAGGTTTCTGTTCGCCGGCGTCGGAGATGGAGAGAATACACGTATCAGTCAGATCTCGTCCGCTTTCCACGGAGGACGCGAAGACGAGTCCATGGAAGATCTCTTCGGATTCGATTTTCATGCCCAATCACTCTTCTCTCTCGTTCGAGTTTGGTACTTTTCTTCTTCACTCGTCTCCTCGTTCCTCTCTCCATCTTTTCTGGAAATTCTCGTGCTTAATCTCTCTCTTGCGATAACAGATAGGATTTTCAGAGAAGATTGTAAAACTGTGCAAGTGTATGAAGCTCGGACGAAGGATATCGTGGCTGCTGCCGTTCGTGGATTCAACGGTAATACTCAGTGATTACTCAGATAGATAGGTTTAGCTGATTTACTTAGGTTTTTCGATTTGGTTTAGCTTCGATTTTGATATCTCAGTAGTCTTTGGCTCTTTGATTTCATACTGGTGAAAATGAAGCCTCGAGTTTGCAATTGGCTTTCTGTTTCGTTTTGAAGGAACTGTGTTTGCTTATGGGCAAACTAACAGTGGCAAGACACATACAATGCGAGGCTCACCGACTGAACCAGGAGTCATCCCTCTTGCTGTTCATGATTTGTTTGAGACTATATATCAGGTTCATCTCATCACTTTTCTTATCTATGGTTGTAAAGTGTTTTTCTTTAGATTTGGTGTTATTTGTGGAAAGTTTTTGACTAGAGGAACAACGTTTTTTCTTTTCTTTTCTTTGGTTCAACCCAAGGATGCAAGCAGGGAGTTTCTATTGCGTATGTCGTATTTGGAAATTTATAACGAAGATATAAACGATCTGTTGGCTCCTGAACATCGCAAACTCCAGATTCATGAGAATCTAGAGGTACAACATATATCTTTTTAGAATCCCCTTTA
This sequence comes from Moricandia moricandioides, assembly GCA_905132885.1. Taxonomy (NCBI): domain Eukaryota; kingdom Viridiplantae; phylum Streptophyta; class Magnoliopsida; order Brassicales; family Brassicaceae; genus Moricandia; species Moricandia moricandioides. The sequence continues at coordinate 43,011 of CAJHQQ010000191.1, read as the reverse complement.
ACAAATTCTCTAGTGAATCTGAAGTGTTTTTTCAATCTCAATGATGTAGAAAGGAATATTTGTGGCGGGACTACGAGAAGAAATTGTCGCTTCCCCTCAACAAGTTCTCGAAATGATGGAATTTGGAGAATGTAATTTCTCTTCTAATTCACATTATTTTTTCTCTAATTTTTTTTCTTTCCAAACAGAGTTTTCTGTGTTTCATAACCCGTGCACATGCATTTGTATGCATCTCCTGTTTTTAATCTTCTGTCTCAATCTTGCTGTTGCTAATACTGATTTACTAATGGTTTTTCATTTGTCCTTGGGATAATATTTCAGCTCATCGGCATGTTGGGGAGACAAATATGAATGTTCACAGTAGCAGATCTCACACTATTTTCCGCATGGTAAATATATAATATATATACTCAACCTGCTAAATTATGTGTAAGTTGAATTTAAACGTGCAAGCTTTTTCATCAAACAGATTATAGAAAGTAGACAGAAGACGCAAGATGAAGGTGTTGGAAATGCCTGTGATGCAGTCCGTGTTTCTGTTCTGGTACTATCTGTTGGGACTAGTGTTTTCGTTCTTCTGATATACAACATGTTATTTTGCGTTTCATCTTTCTTTTTTATTTGTAGAATTTGGTGGATCTAGCTGGTTCAGAACGGGCTTCAAAAACCGGTGCAGAGGGTGTTAGGCTGAAGGAAGGCTCACATATAAATAAGAGCTTGATGACACTCGGGACTGTAATTAAAAAACTGAGTGAAGGAGTTGAAAATCAAGGGTAAGTTTTTGGTCTAGTTTTGTTACTTTAAAAAGTATATGGTACATAACTACGTAAGCTTTATTTGTCAGTAAGTACTGACATCTTTAAATGAATCAGTGGTCATGTTCCGTACCGAGACAGCAAGCTTACAAGGATCTTGCAACCCGCTTTAGGTGGAAATGCAAATACAGCTATCATATGCAATATAACACTTGCACCAGTACGTATTAATCACCAATAGTATGGCATGAGGATGAGCAAGGCAGATGAAATAGCAGTCTTCAGTTTTTTCTTTGTTTGCTTTAGTACAACTAACAATGTTATATTCGTTTTGATGTCAGATCCATGCAGATGAAACCAAGAGCAGTCTTCAGTTTGCTAGCCGAGCACTACGTGTCACTAATTGTGCACATGTCAACGAGGTAGGATCCAATCGTCTTGGGCTTATTTTCTCCATCTTTGTAACATACTTCCTGATTAAGTTTGGTATATAAGATGTGCATGTTTCAAAACTAATAACCTATCCATTCTTGTGTTTATGATACAGATATTGACTGATGCTGCTTTGTTAAAGCGCCAAAAGAAGGAAATAGAGGAGCTCAGATCCAAACTAAAGGTTGCTAAATTGTTTTCATTTTCTCAAAGTTATCTTTTATGTTTTTATTTTGGGTGAAATATCATCTTTTCTGTTGCAGGCTTCTCACTCTGACCATTCAGACGAAGAGATTCTTAACTTGCGCAACACCTTGTTGAAGGTCTGGCATTTTTGTTCTTAATTCTTCAGTTGATTAATTTTTAGTATGTGTTTGATACAACCCGTTTTTCTGCAGTCTGAATTAGAAAGAGAGCGGATAGCACTAGAATTAGAAGAGGAGAAAAAGGCACAAGCTCAGAGGGAAAAAGTTTTGCAAGAGCAAGCAAAGAAAATTGAGAACTTGAGTTCAATGGTTCTCCTTTCAAACAGAGATGAGAAGCGTGAGCAGGATCACTTTAAGAAGGTTTTTTTTATCTTCCATTCGTTTTATATATAGTGATACCTTTAGAGTTTAAACAGCATATGCTAGGCGTTATACATATATTCGAAGACATATCCTTGCAGGGAAAGAGAAGGGATACATGGTGTACTGGTCACCTTTCACGGGATTCCACATCAGAGGTAAAATTGTGTAAATGGTCAACAACAACATGAGAAAATTTTGACTTTTTCAGCCATAAAAATACTTTGCTTCTTGCATGTGAGGTTCAGTCTCATGTCTTGTCAAGGGGATCCTCTCTTAAATCTGAAAGATCTGAGCGTGAGACAGGCCCACTACTTCCATTTGCGGAACTAGTAGGAAACGGACTTTTAAATAGCATCAGCGAGCAAGATGAAAATAGTATCGACGAAACCCTTGAAGATTCTGCACTTCCAGATCCATGTGCTTTAATGCATGTGACTAGCAGAAAGAAACCATCATCAATCAGGCAGAAAAGTCCCGTAGTGGTCAGTCTTTCTTTTTGAATATATCTTGTGCTTATCTTGTTGTAAAGCTGACATTTTGTTACTGTTTTAAAGGTTGAAAGCGAGTCAGACAGGATTCAAAGGGAATATGAGGATCTTTTCTTGCAATATGAAACTGAGGTAAAACATTGTCCTTCTCAACATCAGTAGTTTGTGTTTTACTGTTTCTTATTTCTCTGCACCTTCCAATAGAGAATCACCAACGAAATACAAATTGAGTGCCTTAAGGCAAAGTTGGGCGAAAATGATTTATCTGGTGAAGCAACATGCAAGCATTTAGATTATCGAGTCGTTGCTGGTAATGTGCATCGGGATGAAAGCAGTGTACATCTTAGGGATCCAGAAGCTATTCTTCTCATTAAGCAACTCCAAGAGAAGGTGCATTTATTCTTTTCTTTACCTACAATTTGAACGTCTAGTTAAGTAGCTTTTCTTTCTTCTATTTCGGCTTTATGCTTAGCCTTGATACGTTTTGTTCAAAAGATAAACATGCTGGAAACTGAGAAGTCTTCAAGCAAGCAAAATCTTGATGATATTGTCACGACAGCTACTGAGCAGAATATATGTGCCAAGGAAAAAATTGCTGAGGTATCCGTGGTTCTTTAAATGATTGTGCTCTGCTGTTCTATACAGCCACCTAAATGTAGTCAGCTTTCTAGTCTTGTTCTGGTACTAATTTACGTGTTTGAAAACCTCTTATATTGTATAGATGCAAGAAGAGATTCGTGCTGCTAGAGAAGAGGCCCAGATTGCTCGCGAACAACTTGTGTCCAAGGATTCTGAAGTCATTCATGTGCTTAATGTTAGTTTCCACTTTAAATTCATCCCAGTAATCTGACAATTCCAAGGCAGAATATCCTTGTTGCCAACCATTTCACCATTGCCTAATTGATCTTTTACTTGCTACTGTGAAGGAGAATTTTAGCTCTCTGGTCAACGTCGCAACAGAAGTTGAAGTCTTAGCATCTGAGTTTCAAAAATTTAAAGCATCGTTGGAAACCATATCGTTAGTTATGGATGAGGGTCTCCAAGATTTTGCTTTCTTCTCTCCTTTGATACATGTAAGTACTCTGCGTTGTTTAGTAGATTCTGTAGGGGGTGGAAGCTGTGTTTAGGCAGCATACCTCAATCATGGCTGGTAATAAAGATCATGGTTTCTATATTACAATTTCTCACTGCAGGATTTCACATTGTTTATGCACCAAAGTTTTGAGCAGCATTCTTCACTTATCAGCAGCTATCAAAATGTCGAATCTTGTCTTAAACAAAAAGTTCGAGACATTGAGAATGAGAAGGTCCAAACTCTTGTTCTCTTCCCGCCCTACACGTGATTTTAAATCTGTCTGTATTGTTAGCTAAAGTCGCGATATTCCTTCCAGGTTCTTTTGCAAGAGCAGTGTGCTGGTCTGCAAAGCCAAATAGAAGAACTAAACCAGGAAGCCCAAAAGCATGGAACTTCCTTAATGGTATTTCAGTTTCCTTCAAACGAAAGTTATTAGAGTTCTTCTGTTCTTCCTCCAACTTTCCAGTGTTAAAAGTAATTTGGTGTTTTTAACCATTTGTCAGATGCTCTCAGAACACCATGAGTCGGAGAGGTCAGATCTCCTCTCTCACATAGAATGTCTTGAGAAGGATATAGCGAGTCTGTCATCCTCTTCTTTGGCCAAAGAGAAGGAAAATCTAAGAAAAGATTTTGAGAAGACAAAAACAAAGCTAAAAGACACTGAATCCAAGCTTAAGAATGTCATGCAGGATAAAACCAAGCTAGAGGTTTGCGGTGGAATCCAATTCTAAGCCTACCTTTTTGTATTTTTAGATATAGATAACCCATCTAAGTTATACTAATAGTTTTGATGTTCTGATAAAGGCCGAGAAAGCATCTGCTGAGAGAGAATTAAAACGCTTGCATAACCAAAAGGCCCTCCTCGAGAGGGATATCAGCAAACAGGAGTCCTTTGCCGGTAAAAGACAAGACTCTCTTATTATTGAGAGAAATGCAAACCAGTCGTTGCAGGTATTATCTAATGGTTTGTTTTGCTGCATGTTTTTTATTCTTAAAATTGTAATATCGAGTAACATCTCCACAAAATATATATTCAATGTTGGAAATGTAATGTCAAAATCTCAGATGTGTAGATGTGTGATATCATGATCGTATTGCAGCAAATCTCTTTCTATTGGCTGAGTTTGGCTATTGTTCAAACACTGCGTGAGCATGCCTGATAAAAACTGTTATATCTATCTTTTGGTATCTTTTCTCAATGGCTAGCCATATCAGTCTGTTTGGTGGATATACCTTTGTTTAAATCAAATTCTCATCCTAATGTCTACTTTGCATTTATCAGGAAGACTTTCAGAACCTTGAAGCGCTTGCTGTTGAGATGGAAACAACAATTGCTTCACTGGAGGAGGAACTCGCTGCTGAACGTGGAGAAAAAGAGGAGTTGCTATGTAGAAACGAGGGTTTAGAATCAGAAACTACAGCTCTGACAGAGAAACTGGAGCACTCAAATAACCAACTAGAACAACTGCAAATAGATGTCACGGAGCTTGTACGTCTTTTCTTGCAATTGATGATTGATCCATAAGTTGATTTTAAATTTGAATGTTTTCTAAGACATAATGTGTTTGGTCAACAATATGTTATGTTTTGTTTCAGAAAGCGAAACTCGAAAGCTCATATTTTGATCAGCAACAACTGGAAACCAATGTTAAACAGTTGCTTGAAGAGAAGGAAGAGCTAGCAATGGTATGATGATTGCAAAGACAGATTTTTAACTTAGTTCTTTGTTTGAGTAAATCCATTAAATCGTCATGTTGTTCAGCATATGGCGAACGCACTTTTAGAGATGGAGGAGGAGAAAGCAATATGGAGCTCCAAAGAAAAAGCTTTAACACAGGCCATGGAGGAAAAGATGAGACTATATAATATAAAAATAGAGTCATTATCTAAAGAAATGGCAGAGGTATGTTCGAATCAAAAAACCTCTTATAGTGATATCGTAACAGAACTTTTCTTGCAACACCATGGCTATCAAATCATTTTGGAACGTGTTAAACTTTCTCAGGCATAGCCTATCCTATTCATATATATTTGGATTTAGAGTGGTGATTTTAAAATACCATGAAAAGCTGTGCATAACTATTATCAGCATGTAGCGACAACCATATTGTATTTGGTTTCTAACCATTTCTTGTGCTTTCTCTACATTTAATATACGTTTCTGAAGTAAACCCTTTTCTCAAGTTTTATCACGCTCTTTTAAGTTCTCGATCCCTTTGAACATTTAGGCAAAGAGGGAGCTTGAATCTTGTCGACTTGAATGTATCACCCTTGCTGATAAGCTAAGATTTTCTGAGGAAAATGCTAAGCAGGAAAAAGAATGCAGGTTTGTACTTTTCATTTCTCTAACTTTCAGAAAATTACATTTTCTAAAAATAACTCTTTTATGTTCCCCTGAAGCATGGAGAAGTCTTTGGAGATTGATAGACTGGGCGATGAACTTCAATCAGCTCATGCCGTGAGTATACAATCTCAAGAGGTAAGAATCATTTCACTAGTTTATTCACAAGGTTTTCTCTCTGAACGTTTGGTCCAGAAGTATTACATTCAAATTTGTAATGATGCCTATGATAATACGTCTGACTTTCTGGCTATGCTATTCATGCCTATGGTATGTTGGTTAAAGACCAGAAGCCATCACTTGCAAGATTGGTATGTTACAGACTATAAATAAACAAAATTTATGTGCGCCTTCAGGTACTCAAGTCTGATATTGACGCTCTAAAATCCGAACTTCAACGTGCTTACGAGATGTCAGATACACTTCAGAGAGAGCTTGATTATCTCACGAGTGAGCGCCAGAGTTTATTATCTCGCATAGAGGAGACTGATAAGGAAAGGGCTTCATTAAATCGTTTGCAGGTTAGGTTAAGAGCACACAGACATGATACTATTATCATTTACTATTAACCATTCATTCTCACTAGAACCTTATTACTGCTGTCAGGCTGAAGAATTGACTCGTAGAGTCTCAAGCCAAGAAGCCAAGCTATGCAAGGTAACGCCAAGTGAAATGTCCTGATTATGTTTCTCTTAGGGATTTAGATTGGCCCTTTACACCAAAAGAATCAATGCAAGTAAATTTGTCAGTTTCAACAACATCGAGACATTTGAGTGTGTGTGATAGGTATCTTTTCAGATATAACCTATTTAACATCTCTGCTGTATCTTATTACAGGATGCAGATGCAGACAACAAGGACAAGGCAAGGCTAAAAATGAGACTGATGGAGACGCAAGCACGCTTAGATGCAAAATGTATAAGACACAAGCAGGCTGTGAAAGAATCAGAAGTTATGAACAGGAAGTTCCAGGAAGCATCTGCAAAGCTAAAGGAAAAGTTAGCATCGAAAGCACTCGAAGTCATCGACCTTAAGAAGCAGCTCTCTGCTTCTTCAAGAACAATGTAATGAGGTTAACCAACATAACTCTTAACTAGTAGTTATTAATGCACGGCTAGTAAATGTTTTAACGGTGTAATCTTTTGAAGTGGTTCTAATATTGATGTACATTCTATTTGATCTTGCACTAAACGCATGGTTAATTTTCAAGTTTGATTATATTAATTTAAGAAAACATGTGTTTCTTAAACATATTGTTTCCTAAAATACCCTTCCCACATTCCACAAATGATTGATATACGTAGCAATAAGAAAAGACACAGAGTTACTATCTGCTACACCTGAAAATTTTAAAATTTATATTTCCTCTCATGTCTCATCCAACCAATCCTAAACGTTGCATGAGCTGAACTGTTCATATAAATGAAACCTTCATCTCAATGGCTAAGTAGAAAAGCTAAGTTACTGAAAGAATGGCTCTAACACCAAAGACAAGAATGTTTCATAACACACGTTACAGAACTGCCGAGTTCTGCAGTACATAAAACACAATGTCTTGCAAGATCAGTGCCTATGACATTATCTAACAACAACTAGGCTTCGACATGCTTTCTCTGCTTCTTCTAGTTAACTTACCTAACTACTTTAATGCTCCTTCCACTTTAGCTTACATGGGACATCTAGAAGAGCTGCTTCCTCAGGCTATTGATAACGGTATCAAGAACCTCCTTATTTTCCAGCAGATACTTTTCAGCTGCGTCTTTGCCATCAACAACCTCACCTTCAATCAAATGGCTATTACCTTCTCTTGCAATAACTCCATGCTCACAAGCCAATTCTAATACCTCACGCTCCACGTAGAAGCCACGACCAAAGTGAATCCCCAATTCAGATTTCTTCTTTCCTGGCGTCAGTTTGTTTTTCACCACTTCCACGCACACATTCAGACCACTTATCTAAGGACATGGTTTTATGCAGAAATTAAGCAGTATTTTAAGGATCAATGCAGATCAAACTAATACATTGACAACAGTTTGCTTATACATACCTCATTGTCAGTCTTTATGAGCCCTGTTCTTATCATTTTGAGACGTATAGCTGCCTGAAACCGCAATGCGTTTCCCCCACAAGTCACTTCTTCTGAATGTGGGAAACGCATGTTAGATTTGGCATGTGACCTGACCTACATCAGAGAAAAACAATAAGCAGAGAGATCTTATCTTTCTCTAGGTGGGAATACTTCTCTTACCTGATTAAGAAAAACGATGAGCGTCCCAGAATTAGCAACTGAGTAGTGGATCTTTCTGAGAGCTTGTGTCATTATTACTGATTGTCTGTCTCTGTATCTTTCTCCTAGAGGAACACCAAGTTCACATTGAGGGACAAGAGCAGCAACCTGTAAAAATCCCCACTTCAAATATCAGCGGACAGAGAAAGAATACATGAACATGTTGAGATGAAAGAAATGAGAACTCACACTATCAACCACAATGACATCTACTGATCCACACTTGGTTAGCACATCAACAATGCTTAGCATATTTTCAGCAGAATCAGGTCTTGATATTAGAAGCTCTTCCGTGTTCACACCTATCGACTCTGCTAGAGTAGGATCCATGGCATTCTCCACATCAAGGTAAGCGCAATAACCTCCAAGCTTTTGAGCTTCTTTGATGATATGAAGAGCTAGAGTTGTCTTTCCAGAAGCTTCTTTACCGTAAACCTCAACCATTCTTCCCTACAAAAGGGGCAACCACAAACTTTCTTTTGTAAACACACGTTTAAAGGATATCTTAGACTCTAAATAGAAACGAACCTTTGGCAATCCTCCTACACCTAGAGCTAGATCAAGGTTAAGCGAACCAGTAGATACGACAGAAACTCTCCGTGTTCTGGAGAAACGCTGCAACCACAACTTAGAGTCTTCATCAAAAACACCTGAAACCGAAAGCTGTGATAATGCTGAACGAAGATTAGTGTCTTTCTCCGCTACTTTGGTATCATCTGGATATTCATCAAGCTCACAGTCTGAAGCTTCAGCTAAAAAAATGGAAACACACTCTCGTTAAGAGTCTAAACCAGAAGAACCATTTATTCATGGAAAGAGAAACTACCCATATTACCTAAAGACGAAAGATGATGACTTCCATAGCTAGAGCAAGCGAGAACACCTCTTCTTCCATTATGCTAACAGACAAAACAAAGAGCAAGACATGCGTAAAAACAAAAGAGATCCCACATAAGTGTACTTTAGAAGCTGCTTCAGCAAATCTTCACCAATGCATAAAGTCTATTTGAACAAAAGAAAGATCAAGTCTTTGTTATAGTATAAAGAAGCTCTTCAGATTCTCAAACAACTTAAGGACACTAGTACAAAAACTGCAGAGCTTAGCCGTTGTTAAGAACTGTTAGAGAGGAAGAGAGAGTAATATTAAGCAGAACCGGAGATAAGTAGGAGACGAAGCGGAATCTCTGAATCGAACTGGTTAATGAGAGTCGACCCATGTCCCGTTTTCTTCTTCCGGCGGCGTGTGTTCCAACACAAGCCGCTACTCCTTGTCGGAGCGATTTTTAACTCGGCTGGTGACAAAGTTTTAATTTTTGTTTATTTATTTTTTTAAGATGCACAAACAGTTGAACGCGGTGGTTTGTTTAAGAATTTATTAATAGTTTTTAAGCATGAATTTTTATAAACCGAAATTAGTGTTATGCAACTAGGACAGTTACATTAATCTTTATATAAAATGTAAAGTGGGTTCGAAATAATAAAACAAAATTGGGCTATAAGAGAATAAATATAACGAGTAAAAAATGGTTAAAGCCTTAAAAGGAAGGAAATCTTCAAAGCCCAAAACGGCCTGATGAAATTCGTCATGTGGTTTTCATAAATCCGGTTTAGTATTATAATCCCGTACCGGAATTTCCGGTTCAACACCCTCCACATTCACTACTTGACATGGATCAGCCCCGCCAAAGATCGACGGCGTCTCAGCCACCGGAAACACCGTCCCAAGCGTCGGCCACCGCTTCGAAACCGACGGTTCTATCACAGATTCAGCAACCTCCTTCCTCTAATCCGAGTTCTTCCTCCGTTTCATCTATTCCGTCTTCTCCAACTCAAACCCCGCCGTCACCATCGCTCAATCCGAGCCCTAACCCGCGTCCGGTGACATCTCCGGCGACGAAACTTCAACAACATCTCCTACAGTCTTTGGCTCGGGCTCCTCCACCGTCGTACTCGAGACCATTGCAACAACCTTCCTCTTACACTCACATCTCATCACCATCGTCGTCACTGCTATCTTCCTCCTCATCAACTTCGGCCTCTTCTTCTTCTTCGTCTTTGCTTATTACTAGGCAGCAAAGAAGCGGTATGGCGATTGGCACTCCGAGCCCCTCTCAACCTCCGCCTTCTGCCTTTCCGCGATCTTTAGGGCAGCAACACGGCGGAGTAGGTCGTGGAACAGTCGGAGTGTCAGAAGCTACCTCCAATACAAGTGTCCCTCAGGTGAATTGCCCTCAATATGTGACATGTGTGTTGTTTTAGCTTAAGTAGATTTCAGAAGTTGCTAGAAAGTACCAACTTTGCTTTGTGTGCTCAGGTTAGGTTGATTCAAGGTTCCCAAATGCAAATGCGACCAAGTGTGATGGCTCAGCACCAGCAGAGACCTACTCAATCGTCTCTGAGGCCAGCTTCATCTCCAAGTAGCCAGTCTCATGTTCCCCAAGTAGGTATTTTTGTTGTTGTTCTTATGATTATGCCTATGTACATTGAAAGAAATCAGCTTTGTGACTTATTGTTAAGGTCTTATGAGTTGAGAATGATTATCACCTCATTAGCTCAAGACTTTTGAAATGCTAAGATATGAAGTTTCTAAGAGTCTCGCTGGCAAAACAATAGGTCTTCTCCTCATGTGTTTTTTATGGTGGAATAGAATTTTAGGTGACTATCACTTGGTGCTACTGATAAGGATACTGGTACTTCAGAGTTTAATTATTGTAGCACCTCAGCCACTTAACCTTCCGAAATCTTCCCGGACTTTTCTTTATTTTCAACTTGAACATAAACATTTTGATAATTTGAATCGGTTCATCGTTTCTTTCATTGCTACTTTGGGTTCCTTTGATAAACTTCTTCATGAACTTTGTTTGCAAACTCTTAACTGCTTATATTGTTTTTACGGCAGAACTTTCAAAGGCGTAGCCTTATGAGACCTTCATCTATTGGATCTCCTGGTGTCCAATCTTCTGGTGCATCACACCAAAACTTGCACGCTACTAATCAACCTTTGTTAACATCTTCTGCGCAAGGGAAACCGCCTTTGGCACCCCCTTCGTATAGACCGCAAGTAAATAATCCCTCCATGCAACAAAGACCTCATGTTACTCAGCAACATCTTTCCACGTCACCGGCCACTTCACAGCTTCAGCAACAACAATATCAGCCTCAAGAGCAACTTCAACAATTGAGATATACACACCAGCCTCACCCACATCAACCGGCCCTTGTCCAAGGGCAAGTAAATCAGAAAGGTACTTCTGTGGCAATGCCCACACAACTTCATGTGCCCCAACCAGGAAACCAAGCTAAAACAGTTTCAGCTGAGAATGAGGAGTCTGATGATCGTATCCTGGGAAAAAGAAGCATCCATGAGCTACTTCAGCAGGTATCCAAAAGCATGCCGTTTGACTTTGAACATATTCAGCAATAACATATATCTCTAGCTATATGGGCTCCTTTAATTTTCTCTGACTTTAGTATGCTTTACTATCCACAGATTCATCCATCAGAAAAATTGGATCCAGAGGTTGAAAGCATCCTTGCTGATATTGCTGAAGACTTTGTGGAGTCAGTAAGTAGCTCACACCAATTTGTTTTCCAACACGTTTCATGTGAATATTGTGATTAGAGTAATCTCTAACTCTAGCTTGTTGTGTTTCTTTTTATCCAGCTCACAACTTTTGGCTGTTCTCTGGCCAAGCATAGAAAGTCAGACACTCTAGAGGCTAAGGACATCTTGCTCCATGTTGGTTAGTTCTGATTGTTATTGTGTCCCCGTTTCTTTTGATATCTGTTTCCGATTACGATGTTTAATTTCGTTTTGGTATTGTCTTTTCCTTAAATGTAGAAAGAAACTGGAATATCAGGCCTCCTGGTTTTAGCAGTGACGAGATCAAGACGTTTCGAAAGCCAGTAAGCATTATTGACATACTTGTCGTGTAATCAATTTGTCCAGTTTTTAACGGATAAATACCATTTACCCAAAATAGCTTCCTAACTCCTTTGGTCCTTTTCGTTGATAATGATTTCCAGCTAACAACAGATATCCACAAAGATCGACTCGCTGCTGTAAGTTCTTAAGTTAAAAGCACACATGATGTTATAGCAACAAGTATCATGAGCAGGTAAAAAAAAACTCATGTATTGATTGATGTTTATCTTGCTGATTATGTAATTATATTGTGGGCTTTGAAGATAAAGAAGTCTGTTACGGTAACGGAAGCAGCAACCGCCAGGAATCCGTCGGGCACTGGACAGCTAATGCAAGAGGTGGACAGGCAAAGACGCCTGCTAATCCCTTGGTCTCTACAACTTTTAACCACTGATGTATTTAGGTTAACCCTCCAATCTTGTTTGCTAGGAAGTTTTACATTGAAAAGGGTACTAACTCTTGTAACACCCATCTTGTAGCTTTATCGAGATTTCAGTCCAAGGTAACAAGCATGGAGTGTTGGAGCCTACGATAAGTATCTTATCACCTAATGGGATTGGATTGTTTTTGCAGAGCACAAAAGTGTACGAATAGAGATGAGAAGTTCTTTTGAATCAATTAAACAGATTCTTCTAATACAGTTGAATCTTCAATAGTTTTGAGAGATTGCACAAAAAGAAAACTATCTTGGATTCAGTTTTTTTTTTTTTGCTTCCCATTGATCTCTTAGCCTTCAACGATCTTCACTGGTGTCCTGCAGAACAAAACCGAAAAGAGTTTTACCTTCAAGGCAGGTTTTGTTGATAAGAATTCACAGGGTTTTAAACAATTGATCTCACATATCTGAAAGGACTCTGTTTGATTAATAAGAGCTCAATTGTTAGGAGCAAGCAAATTCATAGTTTGATTACCTCGATTGTTGCATTTGGAGGAATCTCTTGCACTCCTTTCTTCCCATAAGCAAGCTTGGGAGGAACAATCAACAGTCGCTCTGTATATAACACTCTCAACTTGTCTATCAAAACTGTCTTTTGAGACTCTATGAAGTCTATGAGTTTCAAGAACTGACCTGACGGCCGACACGCATCCCTTCAACACCGAGGTCAAGTCCTTTCAGAACATTCCCTTTCTCTGATTGTCCAACGTCAAACCCGTAAGACTGCAAAACAAACTCTAAGCTTATCAATTAACCATCCTTGCATATTCAAGTAAACAGTAATTTCGTGTGATCGTTTTAATACAGACCGTTCCACCTCCAACACCTAGTCCTTGTCGGCTTGTCATGAACATTACCCCTTTCCATTTTGCAACATAGTGAACCTGCAACACAATCCTTTTATGTTGAGCACCAAAGCTTGTCATATCCGTAAGCTTTTTTACATGATAACAAAGAAAACGTATACACAACCGTACTGCGACCCGAGATACTTTCACAGCCTCTGCTCCATTGCCAACTTTTAGTACCTGCAATGGGTTTGAAGATTTGGGCTTCAATAAACATTAAGAATGTTCTCATAAAGAGAGTTACTTGAGTTAAGAACAAGCATAGTGTATGTAAGAGAGTGAGTTGGGTCAAGAACAAGCATAACGTATGTATGTTTACAGCTCTTCTGCTGGTGCTTACGGCCTCAGCTAGCAGAATCCCCGAACCTGTTTTGATTCAGACAACAACACTTTTGAGGATGTTGATACACATTATAACGCTCGCAATTGATTAGTATAATAAAGGAAGAGAATCTAACCGGCGGAGAGGAGATATCCAAGTAAAACCCTTCTTCCTTTGTAGCTCACCGGAGATGGAGAAACGACGGTCTCTGATCTTATGATCCTTTTGATAAGCTTCGTAGATGAGCACAAGTAAAAATAACGTGAACAAAACGGTGCGTTTTGGCTCTGAGGGTGATTGGGAGTGCGATTAGGGTTTCTGGTTCTCAACTTCTCCAAGGCACCGTGCCGCCTCCAACATCGGGTCTCCGATGACCGGGGAGTCGGCTCTGACTGCGGGAGGAGAGGATATGCAAGTAGCTAAGGTGGTTACACAACTTCAAAAAACAAAAGGCTCGTACGTCTCTGCAGTGGAGCAGGGACAATCAACTCTAAAGAAGTACGATGTGGAAATCTCAGTCAAGGATGGGGTGAAATATGTGGATGTTCCAGAGGAAGTCTTCATTGATGCTGCACCGCTATGGGAGGATATTTTAATAGGAAAATTCCTAGATAAAGCTCCTCATATTGCAAAAATTCACGCTATTGTCAACAAGATATGGACGGAGGGGGACAAGTCTCAGACGGTGGAGGTTTACCCTATTAACGCAACAACGATGAAATTCCGAATCTGTAACTCTTCTGTTCGAGGTAGAATACTACGGAGAGGTATGTGGAATTTGGCAGAGGTTCCAGTAGTCATGTCAAAGTGGTCTCCATTCCCTGATGAGACTCAAAAAGAAACAAAAGCTATACCAATGTGGGTTCATATGAAGAATGTCCCCATCTCAATGTTTTCGTGGAAAGGATTGAGTTTTGCTGCAAGTCCGGTGGGAGTACCGAAGAGGTTACATCCGGAAACTGCACAATGTTTGAATATGAAGGTAGCAAAAATTTTTGTAATTGCTGATCTTACAAAGGAGCTGCCTCAATCAATGAAATTTAACTATCAAGGGAAGGACACTATGATAGATTTTATATACCCGTGGCTTCCGGCTAAATGCTCAAACTGCAACAAGTGGGGTCATAAAGCAGAAGTGTGCTTGGCTGAAAAAGACCAAACAAACATGGACAGGGAGAAACAAATTATTGCAGTAGATGTGGCTGTAGAAAAGGAGAGAGAGGTTGGCAATGAGAAGGAGAAAGAGACAGAGTCGGTTAAAGAGAATGAGATTATAGCAGACCTTGAAAATGGTGGAAAAATTGTTGATCCTCTGCTACAAAGTGATGTTCCTAATAGTCAAAATGATATGAGAACTGCAGAGGAAGCTGCAGCAGAAATTCAACAGAGAGATAATGTCACTTTGAATGAAGCTGGTTGGTCCACTGTTTCTCCTGGGAAAGCATGTCGATCACCAGAAAATAAAAACCACTCTCTTGAGTTTGGACAAGTCTCCATATTATCCAACTCCCGGTTCTCAGTGCTTAGCCCAGAGGAGGAGGAGGAGGGTGAAATCATGGAGCAGGAGGAGCAAAATGAGAATATTGCGGAGGTGTCTGATGAGGACGTGGAACCTCCAAATAACAACTCGACGGAAAAGGGAGAGGAGCACTCTCCTCCAGAAATAGAGAAGGCGAGTGAAACAGAGATTATCCATCAACGAAAGTCCCTTCCTCGCAACTCGAAAACAAATCACAAGTTCATCTCTGAAAACTCTGTTCAAAAGACCAAGGATGCGAATCCTAGTACTTTGAACAAAGTGAACTCTCGGAAACATTATTGATGTCGGGTTTCTTCTGGAATGTCAGAGGATTTAATAAATCCATCAAACATTCTGTAGTGAAGAAATGGGTTCAGAACCAAGATTTTTTATTCGGAGCTTTGTTGGAAACGAGAGTTAAGGAAGAAAGAAGTGAGAGGATATCAAACTCAGTTTTCCGGGGCTGGTCTATGATGTCTAACTACGAGTATAATCCTTTAGGTCGAATTTGGCTGGTGTGGAGACCTGAAGTGAGAATTACTCCTTTTTATAAGAGTGATCAGCTGATCACAGTTTCAGTGGAGACAAATGAATGTGCAGACATGTTTTTCTACACTGTGATATACGCAAAAAATTTGGAATCAGAGCGCAAGGAGCTTTGGGAGGATCTAAAGAACCACCACAACTCTCCTATTTTTCGTCAAAAGCCTTGGATGGTTGCTGGAGACTTTAATGAGATACTAAATATGGAGGAACACTCTTCGCACGAGACTGATCCTATCATATCGTATGGCATGCGTGATTTTCAGGTTGCTGCTGGTCATTGCAGGTTATCGGATCTAGCAAGTCATGGGCCATTGTTTACATGGACAAATAAAAGGGATGAGGGTCTAATATCAAAGAAGTTGGACAGAGTATTAGTCACTGACCACTGGATTAGGTTATTTCCGCATTCGTATAATGTGTTTGAAGGAGGAGGGTGCTCAGACCATTTACGATGCAGAATTCACTTAAGGCCTGAAACTAATCGCCCAAAGAGACCTTTTAAATTCGTGAATGCTGTAGCTAAGCTAGAGGGGTTTCAGCCAATGATGAAGAATTTCTGGGAGAAAACAGAGCCTATCTACATGTCGACATCATCTTTATTCAGATTCTCAAAGAAACTTAAAGCTCTAAAGCCTGACATTCGCGTTTTGGCAAAGGAGAAGATGGGTAATCTGACTCTGAAAGCAGCAGAGGCTTATAATGATTTGTGTATTAGACAGGAGGAGCATTTGAGGAACCCATCTCCACATACTCTGGACAGAGAAAACAGAGCGTTCATACGTTGGGAACATGTATCCACGTTGGAAGAGGATTTTCTCAAGCAGAAATCAAAATTACATTGGTTGAATGTAGGTGACAAAAACAATAAGGCATTTCATAGAGCAGCAACAACTAGGACGACAAATAATTCCATCAAGGAATTACAATGCAGAGATGGTCGAGTTGTACAGCAGTCAGACGAAATCAAAGCTGAGGCTGAGAGTTTTTTCAGGGAATTTCTCCAACACAAACCAGCAGATTTTGAGGACATAGAGATGAGTAGCTTGCGAACACTTTTACCTTATCGCTGCTCTGGTGCAGAACAATCAGAACTGATGAAAGAGGTAACTCCAGCGGAGATACAAAAGGTCTTATTTGGCATGCCTAATGACAAGTCACCAGGGCCAGATGGTTACACCGTCGAATTCTTTAAATCAGCATGGTCAGTCATCGGGTCAGAATTCATTACCTCGGTACAATCTTTCTTTGTAAAGGGATTTCTACCCAAAGGAATTAATTCTACAATTCTGGCTTTAATTCCAAAGAAAACAATGGCTAAAGAGATGAAAGACTACCGGCCAATCTCTTGTTGCAATGTCATCTACAAAGTCATCTCAAAAATCCTTGCTAACAGGCTAAAGGTTACTCTTCCAGAGTTCATAGCGCTGAATCAGTCAGCATTTGTGAAGGGTAGGTTGCTCATAGAGAATCTTCTCCTAGCGACAGAATTGGTCAAAGACTATCACAAAGATACAATCTCATCTAGATGTGCTCTGAAGATCGATATATCTAAAGCTTTTGACTCAGTCCAGTGGAGTTTTCTGCTCAAAACATTGGAAGCAATGGATTTCCCGGCAATGTTTATCCATTGGATATCCCTCTGCATTACTACTCCTTCATTTTCTGTCCAAGTGAATGGGGAGCTGGCTGGCTATTTTCAAAGTGAGAGAGGATTACGGCAAGGATGTGCGTTGTCTCCGTATCTTTTTGTTATATGTATGAATGTGTTGTCTAAGTTGCTAGACAAAGCTGCTGCAGATCGTAACCTGGGATATCACCCGAAGTGCAGAAATCTCGGGCTTACTCACTTAAGTTTTGCAGATGCTATCATGGTTTTCGCGGACGGAAGAGTTCGATCAGTGGAAAGTATAGTTGATGTTTTCACTCACTTTGGTAAAGTCTCTGGATTGAAAATAAGTATGGAGAAAACAACAATCTATTATGCTGGGATCTCGGATGAATCTCTTCAACAGTTTGAGCAGCGATTTGAGTTTTCTTCTGGTAAGTTACCGGTGAGATACTTGGGACTACCACTCCTTTCCAGGCGAATGGGAAAGTCTGACTATAATGTTTTGATTGAGAGGATACGGAGCCGTATTAGTACCTGGACAAACAGGTTCCTTTCTATGGCGGGGCGACTCCAACTTATAAAATCTGTGCTGTTAAGTATAGTTAATTTCTGGATGGCTGGTTTTGTGCTACCAAGAGAATGTATTAAGGAGATTGAGAGTATTTGCTCAGCATTTCTGTGGTCGGGACCTACTTTAAGCTCACGTAAAGCAAAAATTTCTTGGGAAATAGTGACCAGAAATAAACATGAAGGTGGTCTAGGTCTTCGATCTTTAAAGGAAGTGAATAATGTTTGTTGCCTGAAGTTGATATGGCGCATTGTCTCTGGTCAATCTTCTCTCTGGTCAAAATGGATTCACACTTACCTGATCAAGCGAGGTAATTTCTAGTCTACTAATGACATAACAATTGCTGGGTCTTGGATGTGGAGGAAAATTTTAAAGTACCGGGATAAAGCAAAAGAGTTACAAAGAATGAGAGTGGGAGATGGACAAGGAACCTCTTTCTGGTATGATGCATGGTCGCCTATGGGCAGATTACATGATCTTTTTGGGCCTCGTGGATGTATTGACATGGGCATTCCAGCACACTCAACCGTTCACATGGTTATGGCTAATAGGAGATGTCGACGGCATCGAGTGGAAGTGTTCAATGACATTGAAAGGCTTATTGATATACAAAGGGCGAAGATGACACTGGCACAAGATCAATCCCTCTGGAAACAAGGCACAGACAAGTTCAAACCTAGTTTCTCAACAAAGCAAACATGGGAGCTGATTCGGAAGCATGAGTTGCAGGTTACTTGGTGGAAATCGATATGGTTTCAACATTGTACACCAAAGTATGCTTTCCTACATTGGGTTACCATTCACAACAGGCTATCCACAGGTGATAGAATGCTTGCTTGGAATGCACGTACAAACTCATCGTGCACCCTCTGCCAAGACCCTTTAGAGACTCGAGAACACTTGTTTTTCGATTGCACTTACTCATCGGAGGTCTGGTCGCTTCTAATGTCGGGTCTGTTGCATACGAGATTCACTACAAGGTGGTCAGAACTTATGAACTTAAGTATGGAGAGGAACAGAGATACTCTGGAAATGTTCCTACTCCGATACACTATCCAAGCAACAATACACTTGTTATGGAAAGAAAGAAATGAAAGGAGACATGGGGCCACGCCTATTACAGCAGCAGCACTGGCAAGAATGGTGGATCGACAAGTCCGAAATAGGTGCCTTGCTTTTCGCCAGCAAGGAAACTTCAAGTTTGCAGCAGCACTCTCTCTGTGGCTAGCCACACGATAACACACTCTACACTCTTATAAATTTCCTTGTCAGATTTCTTTTAAACCCAATGCATTATTGTAAAAAGGGTATTTTCTTTTGAATAAATTTAACATATATTCAAAAAAAAAAAAAAAAAAAAAAAGATAAGCTTCGTAGATGCTATATCAGGAAGAAGAACACAACTACAGCAACATAAAGGATGAAGAAACGGGAGGAGAAGAATAAAGATGCTGAGCTGGCAGGGCGAAGCTTTCTTATTGGTTGTTACAAATGAACTATAAAAGCAGTGTGTTGTTTTCATTTGTAGATACTTTTGGAATTGAGCTGAGTCGAAAGACTTGAGGAGTTAGTTGACTGGGTTAGGCCAGCGATTACTCACCTGTTTGATTCTTTGAGTGTAACTGATTCAAGATACTGATCGGAAGATTTATACGAGAGGGGATAGAGTTTACATACCTAAACTCTATCAATTGGTGCGTCGTGACTGATCGGACCAACGCCATGGCATCGGAAGCAGGAGAACAAGGGAGAATGGAGACGATCGAGATCACCGTGGGCGTTCTCGAGAATCGATTCGATCGTCTGGAGTCGAAGGTGGAAGCGATGACGGAGATGCTCGAGCAAATTGCATCGCATACCTTCAATCGACTTGCGAAGGGCAAGGACATCGCCGGATCATCACAACCGCCGATCCAGGTAACTACCTCACCTCCGGGAACGGAATCTCACGTAGAATCGCTAGGTCATCGGCGGAACCATGATTCGTTTGCTACTCGCGATAGTCTATTGAGAAAGATTGAGCTACCGAATTTTGATGGTTCGAAACCATACATTTGGATAAGTCAAGTGGAGAGATATTTTCGAGCTGCAAAAACGTTGGAGGAGGAGAAATTAGAGTTGATTGCATTGAGTTTAACGGGACCAGTGTTAAACTGGTACTCATGGGAAGTGCTGGAGATGCCATTTGATGACTGGACTGAGTTCAAGCGGAGAATGTTAGACATGTTTGCAGAATCCATCGATGATGAACCAGGGAATCGTTTATGCACTTTACGACAAACTGGTTCGATTAAAGCATACGTGAGTGAGTTTGAAGAGCTCATTAACCAAGTACCAGGATTAAGTGAAGCTAACAAGATCAACAAATTCTATACGGGATTGAAGCAAGAAATGAAGGAAGTCATTAAAATGAAAGATCCTGTGGGTTTGAGAAACCACATAGCTGCGGTGGTGAAGATGGAGTCCAGTACTTTTTGTCAAATGATCAGTGAAAGAATGACACAGAAGGAAGGAGGGTCTAGTGGTAACTCATATCGTGCGAACAGACCATCTTATTCTTCAGTTCGTCAACAACCAGTGGCAGTGCTATCAAAGGTTAATGATTCGGGGAAACAATTAACTGCAAATGATGCACGCCCTCGTCAACATCTAACCCCACAAGAGCTGGCTGAATTAAAACGCTTGAAACTATGTTTCAGATGTAGAGAGAAATGGTTTAAGGGACATGAATGCAGTAAACCAGAGCTACAAACTCTGATGTTGGTGAATGGATTTGAGGTAGAAGTGGTTGATGAAATGTGGGAGGATGAGCTACAGGAACAAGGATCACCACCATCGCAATATATGGAGTTGTCACTTCAATCTTATTTGGGTTTGGATTCACCAACAACACATAAATGTAGAGGACAAATTGGCAAAACGAAGTTTGTGGTATTAATTGACAGTGGCGCCACGCATAACTTTCTTACTCCAGCATTGATCAAGAAAGCTCGGTTACCAGTTTTGGACAAGCAGAACCTTCAGGTGATGTTGGGGTCTGGGGTGACTGTTGATGGAATGGGTATATGCAGAGGTGTTACACTGCAGCTACAGGGATTGGAATTTGTGGTGGATTGTGTCTCCTTGGATTTGGGTAAAGTGGATATGGTCTTGGGGGTTCAGTGGTTACAAACACTGGGTAGATGCGAAGTGGATTGGTCTACTCAAGAGATGAGTTTCATGTATAACGGGCAAAGAGAAACAATTGTGGGAGAAAAAGACTTACACACCTCAGCACCATTACTCAGTGCCATGAGTGAACCTACGGCTCACTCGGCGTTGCATTATTGGATGAAAACTGAACTCAATGAGATGGAAGCTCCACCAGACACGACAACAAGTCTATTGGAACCCTTGTTGCATCAATTTTCGATAGTGTTTAGCACACCAACAGGACTTCCTCCGATGAGAGGCAGGGAGCATGCAATTATCTTGAAAGCAGGCACTGCTCCCATAAGCGTAAGACCCTACAGATATCCACAGGCGCATAAAGAGGCTATGACATTATTGGTCAATGAGATGTTGCAGAGAGGCATCATTCAACCAAGTCGTAGTCCCTTTTCGAGCCCTGTGTTACTCGTCAAGAAGAAAGACAGTACATGGCGATTCTGTGTGGATTATAGGGCTGTTAATCAAGCTACAGTGGCAGATAAGTTTCCCATTCCCATGATTGACCAACTTCTGGATGAGTTACATGGATCTGTCTACTTTTCTAAGCTTGATCTCACTGCGGGTTACCATCAAATTCGAATGGAACCGCTGGACATTGAAAAAACGGCATTTCGAACCCATGATGGTCACTATGAATTCCTTGTTATGCCGTTTGGCTTAACAAACGCACCAGCAACATTTCAGGCATTGATGAATGACTTGTTTCGACCGTGGTTGGGGAAGTTTGTACTGGTTTTTTTCGATGACATCCTGGTTTATAGCAGCTCAATTCAGGAACACATGAACCATTTATCTACCGTGTTGGAAGTTCTACAGCAACATACTCTTTTTGCTAACAAAAAGAAATGCATTTTTGGCCAAACTCAGGTGGAATATTTGGGCCATGTTATTTCTAAAGAGGGAGTAGCAACAGAGGATCAGAAGACAGTCGCTATTAAGAGGTGGCCTACACCGAAGTCCGTTAAACAGTTGAGAGGGTTCTTGGGACTTACGGGTTATTACCGCCGATTTGTACGAGGATATGGAGTTCTGGCCAAGCCGTTGACCGAGTTGTTGAAGAAAGACATGTTTGGGTGGTCACTAGAGGCTCAAGAAGCTTTTGAGAAGCTCAAAACAGTGATGACCTCGACTCCGGTTCTGGCACTTCCGGATTTCACAAAACCTTTTATAGTGGAAGCAGACGCATCTGGCTTTGGCTTAGGTGCAGTCTTAATGCAGGACAGCCGCCCTATAGCATTCTTCAGTCATGCATTGACAGCCAGAGAATAACTTAAACCGATATATGAGCGAGAATTGATGGCAGTAGTTTTGTCCATTCGTAAATGGAAACATTACCTACTTGGGAGACGATTCATCGTTCATACGGACCAGAAGAGCTTGAAATTTTTATTGGAGCAGAGGGAAGTGAATATGGAATATCAAAAATGGCTGATCAAACTGTTGGGATATGATTTTTGTATTATATACAAACCGGGAGTGGAGAATAAAGCAGCGGACGGGTTATCGAGGATGTTTCAGGATGTATCAGAGTTGAACTTGTCAACTATGATGGCATTAACTATGCCTCAAGTTCTACAACTTCAGGATGTGTATCGTGAGATTGCCGAGGATGCACATATTCAAGGGTTGCTCAAGGATATTTTGGCTGGCAAAGTAGTGAAAGAGGCCTACTCAGTGATAGATGGACGTTTATGGTATAAGCGGAGACTGGTAATTCCATCAACATCAACCTTCATTCCAACAATACTTTTTGAGTGCCATAATGGATATGTGGGAGGACATTCGGGAATTCTGAAGACTTTGAAGCGCGTCCAACAATGGTTTTATTGGGATGGAATGCAGAAACATGTTCGTGATTATGTAGCAAGCTGCCAAACATGTCAAACCCATAAATATTCTACTTTGACACCTGCGGGATTACTTCAACCTTTGCAATTACCGGAGAAGATATGGGAAGATTTGTCCATGGATTTCATTGAGGGCTTACCTCGCTCTTATGGATGGAATGTGATCATGGTGATAGTGGATAGGTTGAGTAAATACAGTCACTTTGTGGTGTTGAAACACCCATTTACTGCTAAGGAAGTTGCGATTAAGTTCATTGAGGAGATCGTACGTCTACATGGATTTCCTAAATCTATCGTCTCAGATAGAGACAAGGTTTTCTTGAGCTCATTTTGGAGAGAACTGTTTCGACTAGCAGAGACAAAACTCAAGTATAGCACGGCTTTCCACCCGCAAACAGACGGTCAGACAGAGGTGTTAAACCGTTGCTTAGAGACCTATCTGCGTTGCTTTGCTTCGTCGCATCCTCGTACGTGGTTCAAATTTTTGGGGTGGGCCGAACTGTGGTATAATACATGTTACCATACGTCTCTTCGTACATCACCATTCCGTGTGGTTTACGGAAGAGATCCGCCATCTTTGGTGTGTTTTGAGAAGGGGTCTACAACTAATGGTGATGTGGAAGCATTGTTGTTGGAGCGGGATGCGGTTTTGCGGTCAGTGAAGTCTCATTTGATTCATGCGCAGCAGTTGATGAAAAATAACGCAGATAAGGCT
This sequence comes from Moricandia moricandioides, assembly GCA_905132885.1. Lineage (NCBI taxonomy): Eukaryota > Viridiplantae > Streptophyta > Magnoliopsida > Brassicales > Brassicaceae > Moricandia > Moricandia moricandioides. The sequence goes on along the minus strand of CAJHQQ010000191.1, from coordinate 19,519 downwards.
CGACGGGATTTGGAGTTTCAAGTGGGTGATATGGTTTATCTTAAACTCCACCCTTATCGTCAGCACTCTGTGGTGAGAAGGAGTTGTCAAAAACTTTCGGCCAAGTTCTTTGGTCCTTTCGAGATTCTGGAACGTATCGGCAAGGTTGCTTATCGTCTTAAGTTGCCGGTGGATTCAAAAATACACCCTGTATTTCACATCTCGCAACTTAAACCGGTAGTGGGAACTGTTCAGGAAATACTACCGTTGCCAATGTTAAATGATGATGGCGTCGACGTGGCTTCTCAACCAGAGGATATTCTTGATACACACTACAATGATAAGGGCTGTTTGGAGTTGCTGGTGAAGTGGGAGGACTCTCCTGATCATGATAACTCGTGGATGTCGATTGACGAGTTTCAGACAGCGTTTCCACTATACAAGCTTGAGGGCAAGCTTAAAGATAAAGAGGGGGGTATTGATAAGCTTCGTAGATGCTATATCAGGAAGAAGAACACAACTACAGCAACATAAAGGATGAAGAAACGGGAGGAGAAGAATAAAGATGCTGAGCTGGCAGGGCGAAGCTTTCTTATTGGTTGTTACAAATGAACTATAAAAGCAGTGTGTTGTTTTCATTTGTAGATACTTTTGGAATTGAGCTGAGTCGAAAGACTTGAGGAGTTAGTTGACTGGGTTAGGCCAGCGATTACTCACCTGTTTGATTCTTTGATTCAAGATACTGATCGGAAGATTTATACGAGAGGGGATAGAGTTTACATACCTAAACTCTATCACCTTTCCCCACCGGGAGATGGTAACGAGCACCAGTAAGGTTTTTATTGCCTTCTTTCTAAAAAAGAATGTTATTGTTTGATTCCGTTTTCTTGATCATTGGTTCAAAACGTACAAATGCTAAGTAATACGTAATGGTGTAATAAGAGAAACAGTGTACTTGTTGGAAGAGTAGTAAAGGAAGGGAGAGGGTGAAGAAGTTTCATTGTTTGTGTGTCACGTAAACAGATTGATTGTTATTGTGTCCGAGTCAAAGAAACTTTCTCATTCTTGTTTTTCTTCTTCTTCCTCTTCTTGAGTTTGAGCTACAGTTATGTGTGGGAGAGAGAGAGGGAGGGAAAGAGATAAAACTCATCCACAAATTTCAGATTCTCCACACCACACTTGGACCCTTAATCAAACAAAAGAGGTGTTAATGGTGTGTAATCTATACTATTAAAATAGAAGTCATAACTCATTTCATGTGTGATATTTCATTTTAGACCTTCTACTAGAAACTGATCATATTTATTTTTTCTATCATTAATGTTATTATTAATATCACCTTAACGTCCATAGAATAATACAACTTTCATGTGTGATTTTTACTTGAATCATTCCTAATAAGTTTTATTTAATGTATATACATTTATAGATAATATAAGAAAACACCAAGAACACAAATTATAAATGCAATCACAAACCCTAAGGCAAGATGAACTTTAACCCAGATACGCCATTTGATTCCGTACTAATTTTCTTAATTGGATTTTAAAACTGAAAAATCTCAATTTCAATGTACAGAAACTGAAGAAGACGACGTTTAGTTCTCCTAAAGATAAACGTAAGAAGTCATCAAGTAATTTCAGAGGCAATGGAAGTGGTGGTAGGGTCATAAGAAGTGATCAGGCGGTGATGTTACAAAAAAAAAAGTGATCAGGCGGTGAGGAAGAAGAATGTAATGTGTGTTCAATGTTTCTCCAAACAACAGCCATGGACAGTGGAAAAGAAAGCAATCATTGAGTGGAGATCGATCCAACACGATTATGAGTGGTGGAATACTATTTTGAATTGTAATTTCTGCATTTGGTGCCTTTTTGGACCCAGTTGTAGATAATGTGTGTAACAAACTTTTGAGATCTCATCTATATATATTGGGTCTGCAGCTTATGGTTGCATATACATTGATCAAACTGTGTACAAAACCTTTCGAGGTTTCTGTAGACCAATTCCATGGCTATTGCAATCACTGGTAAGGAGATAAGATATGAACCAAGTTCGTTGTCTTCTTCAGTTTCTTTCACTTGCAGAGGAAGTGATGTGTCTTTACCTATATGAGATGATTGTTTCTCTGTAGCGTACAACATCTACAGTAAGAGAATGGCTGCATCTAAAAATGGAATGATTTTAGAGGTAAGTTAAATCACCAACATTTATCTCTGATATTGTAAAATATCAGAGCTTTTTCTTTGCGTTTATGCTCCTACTGAATCATGAAGTGGAATTGATTGACTGTAGATGCTCACAGGCTGTTGCTGTAAATTACTTGGCAAATGCAAAACCGTTAAGCAGATGACAACACTAACCATACTTCTTGCAAGCCACGATAGAAATGTTGAATGGCTTGCAGCTTTCGTGTTGGCTTGCTTTATGTATCAGGAGGACTTATCGGTTCGGTCTTTATTCGTTTATATGAGAGAGATATAGAAAGTACTACTGAAGTAGTCATTTACGTAATCGGTTTTGTTTTTATCTTGACCTACATTTGGATATACGGAGTGATGAAGATTGCAATACTCTCAGTCATCACTTGCACAAGAGCACAAAATTTGAATGATGCAGCAATTGAGCACTGGTCTTAGGGGAAAATACTGGTTCCAATAAACTTTTAAATTAAAATCTTTAATGAAATTTTAATATTTGAACCTAAAATCAACATTTTATTAAATAAATATTAATATTAATTGCTGTTCATAACAAATAGTTGATTATTAAATTTATTAAAATTTTTATTTTTATATTATTCACTTTTAAAAGTTTACTTATGTTAGAAAATGTGTATATTTTAAATAATGTGATAATGGAATTATTTAATTATAAATATAATCATATAGTATGTATTTCATATTAAAATTAAATATTATTATATAAAATAATATTAAATAATAAGTATGTTTTATTTAGTTATTTTTAACAAATAGATATGAAAATATTGTATAAATTATTTTCATACTAAAAACTAAAAATATCTCAAACTATAGAAACTGAAAATAAGGATATTTCTGAATCATATTATTTTAAATTAAGAATCTACTGTACCAAAATGTTATAAGAACATATTGATATATAGTAACAATCCTTGACAAAGTAAGTTACATATAAAACATCTATAATATTAAAATAGAAGACTGTGTGATTTTCTTAGTTGGACATTTCCTTACAAATTTATTAATGTATTTTCTTAAGACTAATAATATAAAATATGTGTAACTACTTTAATCATAATATCTTTTGATAACTTTATATATATATATATAATTCTAACAAATTTTCTGAAAAAAGATTTCAAGAACATCTCAATATTAAAATTTTATGTAAATAATTTCACTGTAACTAATAATAATCTATACTATTAAAATAGAATTCAAGACTTCTTTCATATGTAATTTTTTTAGTTTGAAATTTCCTTAGAAATTTATAAATGGATTTTCTTAAGACTAATAATATAAAATATGTGTAACTATTTTAATCATAATATCTTTTGATAAATATTTGTATATATATAATTCTAAAAAAAATTCTGAAAAAATATTTTAACAAGATCTCAATTTTAAAATTTTCTGTAAATAATTTCAATGATTCCGTAATTAATAATAAAATATTATTATAATTTATTATATATTCAATTATCATTTATTTAAGGAAAAATAATATTTCTTTCATATTTTATTCATTTTAATATCATAATTTATCATATAAAAAATATTATACTAAACTGAATATGATAAAATTATATTAAATTGATATACTAATATATTTTATTTTCAAAAATGTAAATATTTATGTTAAAAATATAATATATTAGGAAAGAAGATTAACTCACTAAATTATATTAGATATGTATAAAAATTAATATATCTGAAAATTTCATATATACAAAAAGATTTTATCTAAAATGACTAAACATTAAAAAATGCTAAAATGTAATATAGAACTTTGAAGTGCGGGTAAGAAAATATAAATTATTTTTTGAAATATGATGTTTCATGCATAAATTGATTAGTTTAATATTCAAATGCATTTTCGGTAAGAGAAATATATAATAAGAAGCGGTAAATACATGTGACGGTTTGAAACAATTAATTAGTTACGACATATAAATTATAAAATTGTTGTATTTTCAATATTTATACTAAAATTTTAATTATACGTTTATGCTAAAAATATATACTAAAATAAATATTTATAAATTTATAATGAAATCAAACACTCGCGCGGTTGCGCGGGTAAAAATCTAGTTAATTACTTATTAGAGGGGAATAAACCTAAAGCACGCCGAATTAAATAAAATGTATTTTCCATTATGCTAATGTTCCACTACACCCACTCTCGTCATACAAATACATTGCAAAAAAATAGGCACAAACAAAAAAAAATTAATAATCACAAAGAAACAAAAATACGAAACATATGCTCTTATGATTTTTCATTACATCTCGGTAGTACTAGTATTGTATGTATGATTCAGCCTATATTATGTATGATTCAGCCTATATTCACATGTGATGCTCCTAAAGAAACTCATCTTAGTATAGAAAGTGCCAAATATCTAACTTGTTTTCTTGTTAAAGATCATGATCTTTCTCTTCTGTATCACACAAACAATCCCGACATGTGACATGTCACAACATCAATCTTGATTGAAAAGAATCTCTAGAAAATCTTCAATTAAGAAGGATATTCTTTTTTTTTATTTGGCAATAACAGTTTTTCAAGAAAAAAAAGAGTAAATGAAATCACTATAGATGATTCTGATTTTTTTTTTTTTTACAAAAGTATATTTAAATAAATAAATAAATAGTAAATTAGTTAATTTTTAATTTATTTTTTAAACTTCTAATTGTTAAAAAATAAATCCGAATATCTGCGGATATCTGAATTTTATTCCGAATATCCGAAAAGTCTGAATCTACATCTGGTTAGCGATTTTACGGATCCGACATATGCGGATATCCTAAAATATCTCAGATATCCAATTTGTCCCGTCCGTACATGTTATTTCATATAATTTATTTAATAAACTAAAACTATAATATTGTATGGCCAAAAAAAAAAGAGAAAAATCACTATACATTAATAATAATATAAACAATGACTATTATTTTCAAACTAAAAAACTATAATATTGTATGGCCAAAAAGAGAGAAAAAGCACTATACATTAATAATAATAATATAAACAAAGACTATTATTTCCCTCCTTATAAATAACTTTTGCTGTAAGTCTTTTAAAACCAAACCAGTCTCAGATAGTTTTGTTGCCGCCGCCACCACCTACCACACACTCTCTCTCTCACTAAACAGAGCCGCCATGGATTCCGTCAAGCTTCCAACGGCTCCTCCGTCTCTCCGTACCCAAATGTTACCCCATCACCTGCACAACATTTCCCTACCTCCTTGTAACTTCCGGTTAAAACCGGTTATCACTCGATCTCGTAGCCACGTGTCACCGGTGGCTGTTCTTTTCCGTGAAGAAACGTCTTTGGCTCCGTTGGATACTACTCCTTTGCCACGTCTCAAGGTCTCTCCGAACTCGCTGCAGTACCCACCCGGTTACCTCGGTGCGGTTCCGGAGCCTACCAGCGACTCAGAGAACGGAAGCATCGTGGAGGCTATGGAGTATCTGACAAGCATACTCTCGACGAAGGTTTACGAGGTAGCGATTGAGTCGCCACTTCACTTGGCCAAGAAGCTGTCACAGAGGCTAGGTGTTCGCATCTTTCTCAAAAGAGAAGACTTGCAACCTGTAAGCATCACTAATAACATCCAAAGGTTACACCTTTATTTGATTTTTGATGAACCGCATCACTATCACATTGAAAGGTTGTGCCTTTGGTTAAATTTAGCTGAACCCTGTATGATATTGAGGCTACATTTAAGTGATGCAACCTGTAAGCATCAGTATTACATTAAAAGGTTATACCTTTGGTTGATTTTTTCTGAATCATGTATGAAACTGACGCTAGTCTGTGTGGGTGTGTGATGGTTCAGGTTAAGTCATTTAAGCTTCGTGGAGCTTACAACATGATGGTGAAGCTTACATCAGAGCAACTAGCAAAGGGAGTGATCTGCTCCTCAGCTGGAAACCATGCTCAAGGAGTTGCTATGTCTGCTGCTAAGCTTGGCTGCACAGCTGTGATTGTTATGCCTCGTACAACCCCTGAAATCAAGGTGATGATGTTTTTTTGCTTCCTTCTGAAAGTTAGTATCTGATTGGTCTTTATTTTTGAAAAAAAAACAGTGGCAATCTGTGGAGGACTTGGGTGCTACAGTTGTTCTTGTTGGAGATTCGTATGATGAAGCACAAGCATTTGCTAAGCAACGAGCTGAAGAAGAAGGTTTGACTTTTATACCTCCTTTTGATCACCCGGATGTTATTATCGGACAAGGGACTGTCGGGATGGAGATCACGCGGCAAGCTAAGGGTCCACTACATGCTATATTTGTCCCCATTGGTGGTGGTGGTTTGATAGCTGGTATTGCTTCTTATGTGAAGAGAGTTTGTCCTGAGGTATATGTGCACTCTCTTGCACTCTAGTTGTTTTGGCATTGTCACAGCTTTTGTCACCTTATTGTGGCTTTTGTTGGGTTATGCAGGTGAAGGTCATTGGTGTAGAGCCAGCGGATGCAAATACAATGGCGTTGTCGCTGCATCACGGCGAGAGAGTGATACTAGACCAGGTTGGGGGTTTTGCAGATGGTGTAGCAGTTAAAGAGGTCGGCAAAGAGACTTTTCGTATATGCCAAAAGCTGGTGGATGGTGTTGTTCTTGTCACTCGTGATGCTATTTGTGCATCAATAAAGGTAACGTATATACTTCATTTGTTATGGCCGCACAGCGCATTGTTCTGGATAATCATAGACTTGTCTCTCTACAGGATATGTTTGAGGAGCAAAGGAACATATTAGAACCAGCAGGTGCTCTTGCGCTCGCTGGAGCTGAAGCATACTGTAAATACTATGGCCTAAAGGACGTGAATGTTGTAGCCATAACCAGTGGTGCCAACATGAACTTTGATAAGCTAAGGATTGTGACAGAACTCGCCAATGTCGGTAGGCAACAGGAGGCTGTTCTTGCTACTCTATTGCCGGAAAAGCCTGGAAGCTTTAAGCAGTTCTGTGAATTGGTAAGTGTTTGGTATTACAACATGTAGCAGTTAATCCCGTTACAGAGCATTTCTAAGTCAATACATTTGAATGATGCAGATTGGACCAATGAATATAACCGAGTTCAAGTATAGATGTGGCTCGGAAAAGGAAGCTGTTGTACTATACAGGTAAGGATGTTCCTGGAAAGTTCCTTCTTTCGGAAGATGTTGTTATTCGTCCTCTAATCCTCACCGTATGCTTAGTGTTGGAGTGCACACAGCCGGAGAGCTCAAAGCACTAGAGAAGAGAATGGAATCTTCTCAACTCAAAACTAGAAACCTCACAACCAGTGACTTAGTAAAAGATCACCTGCGTTACTTGGTGCGTCCCTTTAGTCCTTAACTCCCATTGATTGATGCAAGTTTGGTATGTGAATCAAACTTTTGTATATTTTCAGATGGGTGGAAGATCAAGTGTTGAAGAAGAGGTTCTATGCCAATTCACCTTCCCTGAGAGACCCGGTGCTCTGATGAACTTCTTGGACTCTTTCAGTCCACGTTGGAACATTAGCCTTTTCCATTACCGTGCAGAGGTTTATTCCTGAACTCACCATTTGTTGTAACTTTTGAGGCTTCTTTTTACTATACAATGTTTCTTTGTTTCAAAACAGGGTGGAGCAGGCGCGAACGTGTTGGTAGGGATCCAAGTCTCGGAGGAAGAAGTGGAGGAATTTCGAAACCGAGCTCAAGTTCTTGGATACGAGTACGTCTTGGTAAGTGAAGACGCCATCTTTAACCTTCTAATGCAGTGAGTTTGAAGCTGATATGGAGAGATCAAAACCGAGTAAGTAGAAGAACACATCAGAGTGTTTCGTGTGTACACGGTTGTTCTTGAGCTAGCCCAATGTGTAACCTTTATTTCCCACGAGTTGTCATAGCTATGGTAGTATGTTATCGACTTTGGATACCTTTCATCAAATAATTTGAGGCTAACCTTCAATAAAGCTGGTCATTTTGTAACAATTTGTATGTATAAAAAGTAAGATTTGTAGTGTATAAAAAAATCATGAAACAATGTTCAAGGCCGTGAGTAATATAAGATTCAGATGAAAAAAAGTGTATAAAATATCATACAAAATATTAAAAAGACACGACTATCTCGTTATTTTTGTTAGTTACATAGAGATGTATTGTGGTAGAATATCTAGAGGTGAAATATCTACATGATTGGTGTTGATAAAAGAAAGAAGCTATATATATCTACATGATTGGTGTTGTAAATTGTAATAGTGCATCATTTTATAAAGAAAATTACAATTAGAAAATGAAATGTATACACTTGTCATTTAGTATAGTTTAAAACTGTGAGTTCTACTAAAAATCTTATGAAATTTATATGGACTTATTGTCACAAACGGTGGCCACAAAAAGAAGCTGAGCTCCATTGTATTCCTAAAACCAGCGCCTTGGTTTTGGCTTGACTTGAATATGAAAAATTCTTAATAACAATTCCCAAAAAAAAAAAAAAAAAAAAAAACCACGGGTAGTTTTCAGACCATCCCTATGACGGCCCAAAACCAGCTACTCTGTTTCTCTGTTTTGTACTACTATATTTCACTCCTCGCTCTCTCTCGTCCTTTTGACTCTGTTAACATTAGAAACCACTTCGCATCTTTAAGGTTCGAACTAGATGGAACCGAATGAGTTCTCTGCGTTTGATCCGAGAATGTTAACCTTAGAAATGCCACAGAATCCACCAAACCCGGTGCAGTTCCACCACCCACATCCTTACTCCACCACCGGCGATCACCAGTCACATCAACCACCGTTGAAGCCCTTGTACCCTCACCACGCCTCTAAAGCAATACAACTCTCACCGTTAAGCAACGGCGAAGACGATGATCGCGGGTCTGGTTCCGGGTCCGGGTGTCACCCGGAAGATAGCTCGGGAGCCGACGGGAAGAAGAGAGTCTCTCAGTGGCATCGGATGAAATGGACGGACACGATGGTTCGTCTCCTGATCATGGCAGTGTTTTACATCGGCGACGAAGGTGGGTTAGGCGATCAAACCGACGCCAAGAAAAAGATCATCGGCGGAGGAGGGATGATGCAGAAGAAAGGGAAGTGGAAGTCAGTGTCGAGAGCCATGGTGGAGAAAGGTTTCTCTGTGTCGCCGCAACAGTGCGAAGACAAGTTCAATGACTTAAACAAGAGGTACAAAAGAGTCAACGACATTGTCGGGAAAGGGACAGCGTGTCGTGTCGTGGAGAATCAAGGCTTGCTCGAGACGATGGATCATCTCACTCCCAAGTTGAAAGACGAGGTCAAGAAGCTGCTCAACTCTAAACATCTCTTCTTCAAGGAGATGTGCGCTTACCACAACAGCTCCGGCCATCTCGAACAACCGAGTCAGCAGAGGTGTTTTCACGCGGCGGAGGAAGAGGAAGAGTTGTATATGGCGGAGGATTCGGAGTCTGAGATGGAGGAAGAGACGAGCAAGAAGCGGAGGAGAGGGGCCGTGAAGAGGATGAGAGAGGAGACGGCGCGTGTGTTGGATGATCCGGGGAGGAGCGCGTGGGAGAAGAAGGAGTGGATGAGGAGAAAGGCGTTGGAGCTTGAGGAGAGGAAGGTTGGGTATGAGTGGGAGGCGGTGGAGATGGAGAAGGAGAGAGTGAAGTGGATGAGATATCGGAGCAAGAAAGAGAGGGAAATGGAGATGGCTAAGCTCGAGAATCAGAGACGGATGCTTGAGACGGAGAGGATGGTTTTGATTCTCCGGCGGAGAGAGATTGAGTTGGTGGATTTACAGTTGTTGGGTAAACGGGTTGAACCGAGTTCTGCAACCGGGTGAGATGATTAGTGTTAGGATTATGAGCTGATTAGTGTTAGGATTATGAGCTGATTAGTAGTTTCAGTTCGCGTGAATGTTTAGGATTCTCATATTTTCGACATAAACAGTAAAGTCGTATAAGGCAAAACGTATTTGAATGATTAAATAGTAAAGTCAAGAGGAAATATATCTATTTCGCATCAGCGATGAAGAGTAACAAACGCTTTATCAATTAGGCTAAGGTTTAAGAATTATTTAAGATCATTAGGATCCCTAAAAAGAAAAAGAAAAAAAACTAGCACACCCGGTGGGACTCGAACCCACAATCGTTTGATTAGAAGTCAAACGCCTTATCCATTAGGCCACGGGTGCTTCTGATTTGTCATGCAGGTTCAACGTTTATATAGATGTATTTCATGATTATTAACTCGATAACCCAAAGGGATGAGACGGATCCAAATATCGTAAAAATTTAGAATATTCAAATTCATATTCGAATTTGTTGGTTCTGTGTTTTTTAGTACTTGAATCCAGATTTGTACTTTCCAGATATCCAAAGTTCGAACATCCGTCTAAATATTGTAATATTCACAGATATCCAGATTCGAATCCAAATCCGTAAAAATAATAAATTTTTAAAAATACAAAAAAAATTAAAAATATATAAATTAAATAGTTATATAATATTTATAAATATATATTCATATTATTATTTTTGAACAAAAAAATATAATCATATTATTAAAATTAAAATATAAAATATTATATATTTATAATATATTAATTATAATTATTAATTAAATTAAAAATATATAGTTTTTAAAATCACATATCCAAATTTAGATATTAAGATCTAAAATTTAAAATATCCAAACGTAATTTATACGGATCTAAAATTTTATTATTTAAATTTAAATTCTGGTATCACAAATATCTTATTTTCAAAGCAGATTTAGTACAGAGATCGAACCGGATCCTAATTACAAATAATAAATCTCGTGCCTAGTTCACGGGTAGGAACTGGATAAAGACTAGATTAATGTTACAGGATAAAATCAAAGTTAAGAAAATAAGAATAAAAAAACGAGACGTGTCTTGTAATGTTCGAGAAAGACAAAAGAAAGTGATGTGAATCTTCAACTCTTCATTAGATACATGTCCCCTCCCTTCTTATCCTCACTCACCCACCTCACTCTTTATATAAACACTCTTTCCTCTTCTCCTCTAAGCGCAGAGAAACCCATAAGAGGTAGTGATGAAGACGGTATCGGTGGACGAGACCAAAAACACGGTGGTGCTACGAGCTGAGCACCGGGACGAGGAAGGTAGGAAAGCTGTCGACAAACTCGAGTTAAAGACTCGGAACCCTGACACGATCAAGCAAGTCGAGAAGAAGCTGATGGAGAAAGGCGTCCAACGGATGGAGAGGCACCCTTCCGACGGGACTCAGATCAAACGTCCGCCGCCCAAGTCCGGTCACGGTGGGAAGTACACGTGGGAGGGGTCTGATCGGATGGAGGATTACGAGATGCAGCCGGATCCGCCGGCGATGGACGAAGGTGATCCTAATTACGACGAGGAGAAGATCGGTGGTGGTGATGACGTGGCGGTGGAGGTTGTGAAAGGAGAGGTTGAGGTGGCGAAGGAGGCGCCGGTAGGTGTGGCTAGGGTGGAGGTTGATCCGCGCTTGATCAGTCTTCCTTGAGTTGTTAGGACAAGGAAGTAAAAGTGTTGGGGCGAATGTGAGAAGGGAGTGAGACTTTGGGGGTTTGATTTTTAGTTTTGAGTTGTGACGTTTTAATGTACTTTTATGACGTGGTGGAAGGCTATTTATGTAAAGAAATAATAGATGCTGCATTGAAATGTCTTTCGTTTTCTCATTGTCAGTCTTAACAGTCACTTAATTATTAGTTGCTGTCGGCCACTTTTGAGTGTGTCACTAATTAATATAGATATTGTAAGGTGTCAAGGTTAACATCTGTTCGTGTCAAAATCCTTTAAACACGCCAAATGTCACCATTCATATTTTTGTGAACCATAATTACATTACAGATTAGTGACTTGAAACGTCGAGTTTTGAAAAATAAAATAAACATGCAGGCTGTGTACTTCGAACCCACGCGCACTTATGTGCAGAAGAAATTTACTCTTCCCCCCCCCTTAACCTCTCGGGTAGGCATGGATATTTTACCAGATCAAAAAAATTTAAATTTCAACCTGATCCGATTTATAAAAGTATTCAAATGAGTATTGAATTGGAGAAGATTAGATATCCGAATCCAAATTGGTAATACTCGATATCCGAATGGATACCGAAATATCTGAAACATATGAAACAACCCTAAATTTCTTAATAGTTTATAGACCTATTCATTTCATCTTCCTAGTTCATGCTAAACGTAATCTTTTTTTTGCCATAAATTTTATGGTTTTGTTTTTAATTTCTCTACACTTTTCAATTTTATTAGAATTTTTAAAAGTTAATTTGGTAAAGTATTATTCTTTATCTTTGAATATTTAATGTCATATTCTTGGTTAACAATCTATTTTATTGTTATTTATTTAATATTATATTGTTTTATCTTACAACATACATATTTTTATTTGTTTTAATTCCTGAGTTATGTTCATTTTGACTTTTTTTTTTAAGTAACTTTAAAAACTGAACTTGAACCGAATTATCATAATCTGAATTTCAAATACCTGAATCCAACTTGAAATCTGAAAATATCCACACAGATTCTAAACCCCTAAACTAAATACCTGATCCGACCCCGAACGGATATCTGAACTCCGACTCTCGGGCTAACCTGCACTTATATTTAAATATGCTCTTATATTTACATCTTTAATTTATTTATGTATTTCGTAAATAAGCATTCACTTGGGCCCAATACATACTTGATCAATGGGTATATTGTCACATACAATAGAATATTTTGCCACCAGCAATAACTACTTGGCCCATCAAACACCAGAGTTTCCGTTTACGCATGGCCGGAGTCGCTGTAGTTTCTGACGCCGGAAGGAGGATGGGTTCCTTATATCTGAGAGAGTGTTTCATCTGTGGTCCTATGGAAAAGGACAACATAGATAACATCTGACCCGTGATGTCATCTTCTTAACCACATTATCATAAAGTAATTTACATTTTTTGACTAGTAACATTATGATGCAAGACTGTATGAACATTAGTTTCAGAGAGAAAAAGTATGTAACTCAAAAATAGAAAAGACGATTAACAGAAAAAAGAAAGTAGTGTTAAGTTACAAGCCTGTCTCGATGAGTATTTTTTATGAAGTTACTTCCTAAAGAACATTATAAATTCTCTAGGAACCCCTAACAAAGGATGATAATAACAATAGTAATGATATAACACACGATTGACTATAAAGTATAAATTACATTCACCATCACAAAACCTAAACGTGGAGTTAAAACACTTTGGAAAATGATCTCTGTCCGCCAAGAAGTTTCTTTGTTCTGTCTTGGGTTCAAAGTCAGTGTATAGAAGAATCTATGTTCTTGCTTAGCTCTTCTAGCTTCTTCATTCTCATCTTTTCGCTTTCTCCCACCAACTGTGAAGAGACACACCAGAGTGAATATATAATCAACAAATATCACAGAGCGACTGGATTGATATGATTATGTTCAGTTTGCATAGACAAGATATGTGAAAAAGAGGCATGAACATAGTACATAGATGTAACTCGCACAAAGAGATGTCTGGAGATCGAATTCGAATGAACTAGGGGTCAAGAAATGAACGTGAAAACCCAAAAATAGAAAACTGAATCCGAAAGATCACAAGGTTGCCTAGAACTATCATTGTGTTGCGATTTTATCCACACAGCCAAGGGCAGTATGACAAAACAGGACAGTACAGAACCATAAACAAGAGAGGAAGAGAACAATTCTCAAAACAAAAAAGCATTCAAACACGACCAGCGGTTAAAAAAAGAAGAAGAGATATTGTTATTTGTTTGACACTAACCTCCATTAGCTTGGTGATTAGCTGAACCTTCTCTCTGTTCTTTTGGTTGAATGCTTCAAGAGCTTCTTTGTACTCTCGTTCCTGCACCAGATTACCATCTTAATAATCCTCAACCAGACATATATTTAGAAAACCAAGTTGATAAAGTCATACCTTCTTCTGAACAGTAAGACCCAATGGCTTTAATTCTTTGTTGACAGAGTCAACCTTCTTCCTGACCAAAGCAACTTCTTTCCTCATTGGGTCAGCTAAACCTTCAAGTTCCTAATCAACCATTGAGCTTCTTACTCATCAACGCAACATAACAAAAAAAGGAAAGAGCTTTGATCCACAAAACGCATCTAAATCCACAGCTTTTGTGTAACAGACCAAAGCCCAAAACAAAAGTCCCTTCCTTTCACAAAACCCAAAACCAAAGTATAATCCTTTTTGTTTCAATTCAATTGTCAGATCTTGAAAACCAAAATTCAGGTACAATTCCCAAATGAAAAGAAAAGATTATGATGAGGATAATGACTTAAACATATATATACCTCACGGATCAAAGCGAGACGCTTAGTCTCTTCTTCAACACGACCAAGCTGAGCTTGAACCCTTTCCTTAATCTCCATCTTCTTCTTCTCGATCTCCTCTTCTTTCGCCCTGAAAGCCGACAAAGCATTCCTCGACATCTCCTCGTCTTCTTTAGACATTTGGCTGCTGAAACTCATACTTCCCGACAGCTGAGCTCCTAACTGTCGGCTTTGCACCGTCGTCGTCGGCTGAAACGTCTCTATTGTCTGCATCTTCACCCTTATTCTATGTCTCTCTGCGTGGTTCTAGGTTCTTCTGTGGTGGTAGAGAAAATGTGATGGATACTGTCTGAGCTTTCTTTTTGATCCAAGAAAAATAGTGTCGTGAGATGAACATATAATAAAAGATTATATTCAGCAAATAAAAATACATATATGGTATAAGTATAACGGGAACTTTTTAAAAATAGTATAATATTGATAACGTATTAGCTGAAATTACTAAACTACCACCAACAACCGATAAAGATGCAGAAAAGAATAAAAGGGAAAAAAAGCGAGGAGAATCTGATTTTTGTAACCGTTAATCTTCAAACTTTCTGTGATGACCGTTGGATCTTTAATCCAACGAAGGAAGCAAAATGAGCTATAACTCATAACAGGTCTAGGTTAGCTCAATAATCCAGGAACACGGTTTCTATTTTTGAGGTTCATTTAGTAAATTGATCGAATTTAAATTAGATCACGAGTTATATGAACAAACTATAATGAGCATGAGCCAATTCATGAGCTTAGTTGTTTTTATATTTATAATTATATATATATATTATTTTTTGGATAACTTCTATTTTTTTATGTGAAAAAGATAATTTCTATATTAATCGTATTTATTTTTGAAAATTAAAATGTAAAAGATACATAAATAATATAGAAATTAAACTTTTTAAATATTATTTATAACTTTTTAGAAGAAAAAGAATAGATTTTTTTCTAAAATAGAAATTATCTAATTCTTCTATACAAACCCACGTTATCCTATCATCTTTCTCATAAACTTTGTTGATCCCAAATTTATAAGTGTTTTATTTTATTTTTATGATTTGGACAAATGAAGATTTTGAAGATGAAACTCTTACGAAGAATAGAGATTTTGGATCATTGGTTTAACTTAATTTGTTTTTTAAGTGTTGGTTTTATTTAATATATAATATTAATGTTTTGGATTTTTTTGATATTTAAATTTTGAATAATATTATAGAATTTATTTAAATATTTTATTCTATATTATTTTAATATAAGATCGTGAGTTAGCTCATTTAACTCATGATCTAGATGATCTGAGTTCGAGTTTACATATTAAATCTCATATTATAAATGAGCTGAGGTAGCTCACGAAATATCTGAGCTCACTGTGAGCTGAGATTAGTTGAGCGAGTTAGCTCATTTTGACACCCCTAGTTACAAACAAATCATCATCATTTGTCGCGTCTAAACCGTATATACCCTACCAAACTAAACGAGTATCTCAAATTCTGATTTCAAGAAAAGCAATTAAATTCTGATTTCAATTATTCAAATAATCATTTTAAAATTATTAAAATAATGATTGAAATAGAGATTTTATTTTAAAATTTAAGTTTATTTTTTTAAAACTTTAAACTTCACTTCCAAAGCCTCACTACATAACTTGAAATTTAGATTAGATAATTCAAAAAGTATAAATGTATATCTACATTTTCTAATAAAATTTATTTTAATTATTTTTCTCTTAAAAAAATTTCTGAGGGTTATTTATTTCTCTTTCTTCTTCTTCTATAAAGTCAATACCAAGTTATGAAATTATTTAATGTTTGTGTATGCTAGGCCATTGGTTTATTTTTTCCATTAACCCCATTTTTAAGAAAAACAATATAACACACACGAAAACAACATTTGTCTATCTTTCCCGCACCACTCTTTCTTGCTGTGTTACAAAAATAGTTATCGGTTAGAGTTATAGAGCTCCATGTTTTATCACTTCAAATGATTTCATTAGAAAAAAAAATTCATATCATGCTCTCGGTCCAGCGCATTTCTTTCCCTATAACAAAAGAAAAGTTTCGGCTCATTAACATAACACATTTTTCAGAAAAATAAACAAATAAAAAAGCTATAAGATAAATAGTTCGATTATATTTGAAATCGTGCCTCATATGATCATAGGGTTTAATGGAAGATGTAGCTACATCCCCCAATGGCGTATACATCGGGACGCTTGTTATGATGAAGTCATCAGTCTACATGAAGACCCAATTGAGTAGTGATGGTAGCTATTTTTTTCTCGATTAAGGTTATCTGATCGGTTCCCGTAAAAAAACGCATTTGGTGCTATATAATAGATTACTCCAAAAGTATACTAACAAATCAAGCTTGAATACCTTCTGACTAATACTAAGAGTTAATCAATCGTCTGTTATGGTTTACTATGTGAACTATTTGGATGAAAATTTAAATTCAAATTGACCAAGTGATGATAACTTAGTTCTTAATTAAGAGAATGGCTTGTGATCAGCGGATTTGCAAGCATGGCCAACATTTTCAACGCTCCTCGTCTCACCATAGACTGTCAAGAGATAAGATATAGAAGCGCAGTGGCAAATAAATGTTCAAGTTCGACCAAGTAAAAAAAGATCAAAGTGTATCCACCGTGTAAATCCAGCTATCAAAATCAGATTGCAAAAAACCACAAAACTTTAAAACGTGGACAACTAAGGTATAATCACGATTATCCCCTAGTTCCAACATTTAATGGAACCAGAACCGGTCATGGTAATAAGAAAAAAATATTGGTTTTTAAACCCTTAGAATATATAAAAAAACTAATATATATATATATAACATAGAACCCAATTCATAAAACAAAAATGTTAATTTTTAAGCTAAATTATAATATATATAGTTGTCAAAATCTCAGGGCCGATCTTAATAGAGTTACAATCTTAAATATTCCAAAATATCCATGCGTGCAAAACATCTAAAAACTGGACTACGTTACATGAGGAAGGAAATTATAATCTTAGACTATAAAACATAATATATCACTCTATCCATACAGCATACTCCAAATCGCTGGCCATTAGTTATCATCATGTGAATTATATCTTTGATTAGTTGGTTGTAAATTAATATACATCATTAGAAAGATGCAATGTGTATTCCTATAATTGTAATGCAACTAGTCCTATAGTAGCATTCACGCCTTTAAAGGTTATTTATAATATCTTTGTAAACGTTATAGACGTGATTCTGAATAATAATATTATATGCCAGTTTGTATTATTCTATTGGATAAATCTCAGATTCGAATAAGTCCAGACAGAACAGTCTAATACCAACAGCTTCTATGCATTTTTTTTATTTGGAGCCTTGACCTTTTTTAAAAGACCTTTAACATCTCCATCATTTATTCTGAAACATGCTAAAAACATTATAAAACCAAATAAATATATAGCATTGCTTTCAATAAAAGACCGAAAAAATAACTGATGAATGAATAAGTCAAAAGGTAGAAAAATATATGCAAGTTATACATATTTAGGGGAAGACTATTCACTTGCTTAAAATTAATTTGCATATGAGCATATATGTATTGGAACGGTAACTAAATTATTGACTAGGCAGGAATAAGTTTCTAGCGATTAAAACCAAGAAATAATGGTAAAAATGAAATCGTTTCGATTAAAACATATGGTTAAAGGATGATTAGAATATATATAAGTGGTGATAATTAAAATATGGAGTGTTTAAGAAGTTTTTTTTTACCTTTCTAGCGAAAATTGTTTATATAGCTTTCATGGATAAATATTCATATGACACTTATTTCTTTTAAAACAAAAATTAAGATAAATGATAAGAGCATAACAAGAGTCATGGCATCGTGTGTTGTCCATTATTAATGGGATCATCTCCACTTGTTTAACATGTTCTGTACTTGGCAGTTATTTAGTTATTTTCTTTGTGTATTTAAGTAACTATTGTTTTATTCAATGGGAAGGAAGAGAAAAATTGCAGTAAAGTATTCTAAGTCTTTGGGACCTATTAGTAAACTCAAAGTGAAGAGAGACAAAGCCAAAGCAAGGAAAGTTAGAGCTAAAGTTACTCGTCTCCTGGAGAATTTACAAATCTGATCTTTCTTTATATGTGTAATGAAACTTGGCATCTTCAGAAACAATATTAGTTCTGTTCTATTTTTCCAATTCAGTAGATGTTTATATGATGATGATGATGATCTGCCTTATCTTGTCTCCAAGATAAGGACGAGAGTGCGTCCAACATCTCAGGAGGAAACAAAGGACCAGAGGAGCACCAACTCAAGAGTCTGTTTGTTGAAAGAAATGAGAACCATAAGATCGAGATATATGCTGATCCCATATATGACAAGTATGAAAATGATGTATTAGGCATATATCATGAAGGTTTCGTTGAATCCCAAGGAAGAAGGCATGATGGCTGCAACACCAACCATACCACAAACACAAACCAGTCTTGCAAGAGAGATTCAACATTTTGGTCAAGTAACTCCCAACAGTTTCTTGTCATCCAAGGTACTCAAGAGGATCACTGTGTAGAGTATGTTCATTGCACATCAGTAAAGCCTTCATACATGTTATATGCACCAATCAAAGTCGATACATGGGTGGGTCGAGTTGTGTGCATTCGCCTGCTGCCAAAATACTCACCAGTTCACTTGAACTTCCGTGTGTCTATGCTCAACGTATGGGTGGGTGAGAACGGACCGGTTTCTCTTAAACCACCACCATTACGTGATAAAGAGTTACAGAGTCTTCTGTATTCAGCAAAGGGATTGAAGGTTCAGTCAAGCTTTCCATGTTCTGTGTCAAACCTTGAGGACAAGGTTGTTTGGAGGGTGGAGTATTGATAAGAGCATAACAAGAGTCATGGCATCGTGTGTTGTCCATTATTAATGGGATCATCTCCACTTGTTTAACATGTTCTGTACTTGGCAGTTATTTAGTTATTTTCTTTGTGTATTTAAGTAACTATTGTTTTATTGAATAGGGAGG